>JARCZZ010025734.1:0-20398 GCA_030323915.1 Brotogeris chrysoptera
CCCTTTCCCTTCTTTGTCCCCTTTCCCTTTCCCTTCTTTGTCCCCTTTCCCTTTCCCTTCTTTGTCCCCTTTCCCTTTCCCTTCTTTGTCCCCTTTCCCTTTCCCTTCTTTGTCCCCTTTCCCTTTCCCTTCTTTGTCCCCTTTCCCTTCTTTTTAACAAAAAAACCTTATAAAAATGTGCTTTATAGTAGATTAGTAAAAATCAATTATTTTATAAATTAATAGCAGGAATATTATGATTGCACTTGAGTATGTTATGCAATGCAAACTAGAATAAGAATACGGAACATCATACTTGTCAGCAAAAGACCTTATGATATTTTCAGACTTTAACGTCACAATAACTGTAAAAATCCCTTTAGGTGAAAACAGTAAATGTCATCCATTTCACTTACCTACTAACAAGAATATTTAGTCAAGATAGTTTCCAGTAGCTCTTTGCTATTCAGCTACTGATCAGTTGGCTTACAAAAATGCTTAATCTAATACTCTTAGCTATGTTTTGTAATATTTGCAGAAATACTTGTATAGATTCAATAGACAGGCAGCAACTTGGAGAAATGAAAATTTTGGACTTGTTTACTTCCTGGAGAGTGACCTTCATCATAGGAAAGAACAATTGATGCATCCTTAAAAATCAAAAGCCTGAACAATTCTGTTGTACTTAACATATGAATGGCCATTCACAACCTTACAAGACTTGGCTCAACTTCTCTCCCTTCATGCTGGTGCCAAAAAAAAAGAGGTAGAAGTAAAATAGAGTTGAAAAAGATCTTGTGAAGAAAGGTTGCATTTTTAGAGAAACTAATTTTATAATAGTTCAGTGGAGGACAGAATTGAAGACATAGCTAGAGATCTGGGAATAGAGTAAAACGAGGGTTTTTTTGGCACTGTTGAACCCCTACCTTTCTTTGACTTTCAAAATAAAAATGAAATCTTCAGATTCTCAAAAAGGCAAAAAAATTCCAACCCATAACCCCCAAAACAAAACAAAATCTTTTGCAGGTTCTCTAAGGATGAAGTTGGGGCAAGGACAGAACTTAGCTCAAGGGACAAGCAATTATACAAATGGAAGCTTTATCTTTAAATGGAAGCAGTTATTTTAAGTGATTAATTTCAAATAGCTAAATTTAGAAGCAGTGAGACTCTTAGTACACAGTTAGTTATTAGCATGCAAGACAATTACATTTGGTCAGTATGTGGTTCTGTATTATGTTGAAAAAGACAGTAGAAGAGTTAATTTTTACTGTAAAATAAGGGAAGACAGAAATTCGATACTGAGTGTATGAGAAGGTGGTGCCTTCAGCACCTGTGCTCTTCTGAGATTCTTTTTGTCGAATTTTTCACTTAAGAGTTTCTCAACTGAGGATGCTAGGCTGAGTATCTCTGGATGGTTTCCCACAGAATACATAGTTTTCTGGTTTTGCAGAAATTACTTTCTGGTACAGAGCTAGTTGTCTTTGATTTGCTTATCGTTGCAAGAGAATTTAGTGTGGTCCCAGAGCATCCAAGTCTTTATAACAAAGTGTAGCTCTAGAATTTTAACAAGAATGGTAGCATATGTATTTTTGGTTGTAGCTCTGTTCTTGCATGTAATTAATATTGCCCTCAAAAGGCAATTCCAGTTCGTCTAGCAGCATTGTAGACTTTGTAGGCAGATAGTTGCTAAGGAAATGCTTGTAGTGGAAACACTATTTTTTTTTTTTCAGTCTTAGAAACTGTCTGTCCTAAAATTGCTGGTTTCCTTGTATAAAGCAATTGAGGATACAGTGTTTCATTTAAAACCAACCAAACTTTGAATTTTACAGTGGCTGTAGAAATCCATGCAAATCTTAAAAATCTGAAAAGTTTAAAGTAAATAGTAGAACTGGCTGTCTTTGAAAATGTTCGCCAGGACAGTATTTTACCATGAATTTCTATATGGAATTTGGAAATTTTCCTTTTTTCCTACTTAATATGGTTTTCTGGGAACCTGCATGTTCATCTTACTGCTGAAATTTAGTCAAGAAAATACAGGCCTAACCTTTGATTTGTGTGCTGAATGAATCTCATTCAGTTGCAATGCTGTGGCATGCCCTTTTTGTTGCTGTGTGACCTGAGCCGGAACATAAGCCTGACACAGAAACTATTTCCCATAATGTCTTCTTGATTTATTATTTTTTTAAAGATCCAGTCTGTTAATATCAGTTTCTTTTTAGAAGTCTATGTTTTTGTGATTTTTACGAGTTATTCTCAATATTCGAGATTGGCTCAATTTTTTTCCCATTTCTAGACTATTCACGGGAGAAAATTATTCTAATGTTTATTTGCGACATCTGTGTGAATAGCTGTTTTCTGACATGAGTGGTAACAGCTGAAAACAATACCCACATAAATTAGTCTCAGAACCAATTTCTTTTATGCTAATATATTTTAATGAGAAACAATTACAAAATATGAGTCTCAAAATAGTAATATTTCTGAAGGCCTGGGTGTCATTATTAATAGTTCTAAAATTCCTAACTTATTATAATAGCAAGGGTGGTGTGCCTTTCTAAATACTTTCTCTTTGTAAAGTATGGCGCACAGACATCAGTGATCAGAGAAATATGATTTGTGTTGTGTCGTCTTAGAGTTGTTTAAAGGTTTTACTTACTGAATCCAAGAAGTGGAAGTAAACATCTTTCTGATCTCTGATGAATTAAAAAGACTGACCTTCATTTAGTCTACGTCTCATAATTCTGGGCAAAATGGAATCTAAAATAACTTCTATATTCTTTTCACAAACTGTCCTTTCTCACCAGTTATTGCATCTCTCTTTAACTGCTGAATTTTAAAAAATGTACTCTGTATTACTATAAAACTGATTCTATTTCTTTGGATGCTCTTTCTTTAACTGTTGTTGTGGTAGGGGGTTTTACCCCTTTTGGTACAGGTGGGATTTCTTTTTGTTTGTTTGTTTGTTTTTTTTTTTTGTTGTTGCTGATTTTAGATTTGTGCAGGGCTTCTGAAAATTATAATTGCAGGTGAATAAGAAAGGGCTTTGTAAACTATCAATGAAAGAAAACATACTAATTTTTCCAAATTATTTAAATGGTAGTTTGGGTACATGGCTTTGACTAATTTATAAATGAAGTATTTCTGTACTCTCTTAGTAAATTCTCTATAATTTATCTAGGGTTTTTTATTATTCTTATTTCCATATATTGCATCTCAGAGTAGAGGAGCTTGACAGAGATTGCCACTTCAGTTGCAAATTTAGGAGAGATTTTAGAGAATATTTAATTTTCACATTGGAATTAAGATCTTTAAGAGGTAAGCACTCTCACATTATAACTGTTATTAAGAATTTCGAAGTATACTTCAGGAAAGATGCAAAAGTTACATTACCTGAACAAACCAGAAAACTAATGTCACTGGAAACCATGCAATGTTGCTGAGATTGTTCTTCATTTCAATCAACTGGTGTGTAATGCAAGTTTAAATATTGCGCTTTTTCAGCTTTAAAGTGGGGGTTGTTGCCATTCAGATGACTCTGCAGTGAGCTTTGAATGTAGCATTTATGACCCTTAGAGAGGAACGATTATTTCTTTTTTCTGTGTTTGGTTTGTTGTTTTTTTTTTTCTCTAGAATACATGGAATCATAGAATAGTTAGGGCTAGAAAAGACCTTAAGATTATCTAGTGCCAACCCTCTGCCATGGGCAGGGGCACCTCACACTAAACCATGCCACACAAGGCTCTGTCCAACCTGGCCTTGAACACCACCAGCGATGGAGCATTCACAACTTCCATGGGCAACCCATTCCAGTGCCTCATTACCCTCACAGTAAAGAGCTTCTTCCTTATATTCAACCTGAACTTCCTCTGTTTAAGTTTAAACCCATTGCCTCTTGTCCTATCACTACAGTCCCTATGGAAGAGTCCCTCTGGTATCCCTTCAGGTATTGGAAGGCTCCTGTGAGGTCTCCACGCAGCCTTCTCCTCTCCAGGCTGAACAGCCCCAACTGTCTCAGCCTGTCTTCATACAGGAGGTGCTCCAGTCCCCTGGTCATCCTCGTGGCCCTCCTCTGGACTTGTTCTAAAAGTTCCGTGTCCTTTTTATGTTGAAGGCATCAGAATTGTACAAAGTACTCCAAGATACCTCAAGTGTCTTTTGATACGCATTACAAATTCAACAAACAAGCAAAACAGTTGTGCTGTGTTGTTTCTGATGATGGAAAGGATTTGAGGCAAGATAATTGGTTCATCTACAATCTGTAATTCTGTCTCAACAAAGGAGGATGTAAATGGAAATGACTGATGGCAAATCTTTGTCTTGTGGACTCCTACATAAACAGTCACAAGTAATTCTTGTTTTATATTGTCACAAAATCCATAAATCTATTTTGTAAAGAAATGTCATCTCTAGCTACTCAACATTGGAGTTGCATTCATTATGTATTGTGTTTTAAAGTGATTTCTTGCCTGGGTATAAATTCTGAATAAAGGTTAGGAAATATATATTGTGGTCGTACAAAACAAGCTGGGAGGACTAAAGGACATGCATACTGTGAGAGGCTTGTGCAACTGCTGTCAATGGGTGGACCTCTATCAACCAGCTCAGAGTCAGGGAGAGAGGGTTAGGAAAGTTGATGTGTACATAACTTAGACTTTACTTTTGCCATAGGTTTTTCTTTTTGTAACAGTTTCAGTCTGTGCTTCTGATGTGTGATTGGTAGTGAGAGCATTATCCTTGGCAATGCCTACTGGGGGGTTCTAGTGTTTCAGAATGGCAGTTTCACCTGTGACTTGATTTTTTTTCAGTGTAGTTTTCTAGTCTGGATTGAGAGATGTCAAGAAGAGGAGGCAAACTCTAATCTGTTTTCTAGTTTAGTATGTCAGTATGGATCTGGCTTATCTTCAATCTCTGTATACCTGGTAAATGAGTGGGCATAGTTTTAAGTAATATAAACTATATTCACTTATACAGTGCCAGGCAGGTGGGCTACTGTTATGTTTTTAAGTACACATACTCAGTGTATTGCTAAGTTCTAGCAAATACTGCAACGTGTGGAAGACAGGTAGCAGCTAAAAGCTGGTAACAGCCTAGTTCCTGTGTAAACCGTGATCCCAGTGATGAAGGAAGAAGTATATGTAAATAGAGGTCACACCTTAGATCCACGGAATCTGTGCAGAGCACTTCTTCAGTTCTCTTTGCTATCAGTTGTATTGTTGACTGTTTCTGTAATTGTTTCTTGTTCTGGCAATATATGTTTGTCTAGCTCTTCCAAGCGAAACCTGTAGTTGGCATCTCATCTGTCCTGTGGTTTCTTGTTCCTTTTTATGAAGTTTTACTATGAATTAAAAAGCATGTCCTGTCTGATGATGGTTACATCAATGCATTCAGAAAAAAAACAACCACAAAAAACAAACAAAAAAACCCCCCAAACAATCCAACAGAACAACCCGCAGGAGGGATATGAGAAATGTTGGGGTTTTATGCAGTCAGGATATGAATTCTGATTCATTTGGCCACTCCAAGGCAATTCAGAGCCAAGCAACAGGCTTGAAAAGTGTATCACAAGAAAAATATATTGCTTTAGAAATCTTTTCTGGGGGATTGTTGGCTTATGTACTGCTATTGACAGTAGCACAGTTTAATAATAGAAATATTTGATTTGTTATTGATAAACAACATATATTGTGGTTTCAAGCCAGTGAAAGAAATTTATCTGTTAATAACATCTGCAGGAGTCAAGTTACGGATATCACAGGTTGGATTACACACACAGGTTGTTTCTTTAAAAGGTGCTAGCAACATTAAACAACATATAAAAGTCCATGATTAAAGACAGGGATAATGAATCCTCTAAGGATGACTTCCAACATAAGGCAAGGAATAAATAATGATTGTGCAAAGTGTTCTACTTATCTAGTTGATTGCGTATTAGAAGCTACTTCCAACAGAAGTTCTAATATGTTCTAACAAATTGTGGAAAGTTATTGGACTTGTTTTACTTTCAGCAATTGCATTAGTATTGTCTTAAATGGAATTTATTACTGGCTCAAAATTGAAGCAAATTAGTTTGAATGGTTTTGAAAAAGTTATTAAAAGTTTAGTATACAGTACTCCCATGAGCAGAGAATTTTATACTATACCTGGCTTCTTTCCTCTAATATAATTTCTATGCAGGTTTTTTATGTTGTAGTGGATTTTTGAGGGGTTGGGAGGAGAGTGTTTATGGGGGTTTTGTAACTGCACTGGCTTATAGTACGCATCAGAATCTTTGGAGTGTTGCAGTGTACCTGTTGCTGAAGCTCTTTGCTGTACTGGACCCTGCATACATAGTGTAGATTTCTCGTAGAAAATTCTTCTGTGCTGAAGGACTAGTGCTATTAACTGTAAAGTTTAAGCCAGCCTGTTATGAACTCTGTGAGGAATTGGAACTAAGCATTTTAAAAAGCTTTACACTCTGTGTTAGTGATGTTTGTAGAAGTCCGGGAGAAGCTGTAACATTAAGCAATTTCTTAAACAGCTGATGACTTCATATTGTGCTATAAAATCAGACGTGAGGCAGCAGAAGGGGTGGCCAGCTTTGATTATAAGATCATGTTTAAATAAAATATTTACTATTCGTTAAGAAATTTTGATTGTTATATGTGTTTTAATGATTTCATGATTGCTCTGATGGCTGCTTTCCAGCAATTTTGTCTCATTAATTTCAATGTAATCTCATTAGGCTTTCTATTTTTGCAAATTTTAGGCTTTTTTGCCCCTCTTATTTTGGATTCCCAAGAGATTCACATCTGCATCATGTCTTCAGAATCTCTATTAATGTTTTGAAGAATTTCCTACAGTTCTTAGTAGTATCCAATGCCCATTACAACTTTTAAATTTCACTTTGTCTAGGAACCAAGTATTTATCACCTTATCAGGAAAACCTCAGCATTTTAGGTTTTATTCAGTTGTCTAATGAAAATCTTCAAGAACTTAATAGAAAGTCCTTTGGATGAACGTCTTTTTAATAGCTTCATCGGCTGATGTATTTTAGGATGTTTTTACTAGTAAAAAGTTACACCTAGAATTACATTTCCACCATCCCCTTTCAGCTGCAGCTGTTGACACATATCTGTTGGTGAATTGCAGTGCTGTATTTCTGCTGGCTTTTATCTGGTTTTGAAAAGTAGAATTCCTGACCTGCTAAAGGAATATCAGTTTCCACCAAACGCGCAGTTTGCTAGGAGAACTTTGCAAGACTTGCTGGTTTTAATCATGCTGCCATTGTTAAGAGCCTAGTAAGGTCATGGCACTTGAAGCAGAAAAACTGACTGCATACTGCCAAAAGCCTTTTCAGTCAAGACTCTGCTGGTTTGCTTTCCTTCTGCATTCTGTTTGTCAGTGTATTTTTTGCTGGTCCTGTTTGTCCATGTAGTTATAGACACAGATATGGTGATATGCAACCACTCTACCATGAAGTAAGTATGTAGCCTAAGCTTTGTCCCGTCTATAATGCATTGATTGAGACATTGATCCTAGAAGCATGAACTCAAAGAGAAGCTCTGAATTAGACAACAAAAAGTCTTGAAACAGTTACCCACATTCCTAATGTCTGTGTTACTGTGTGAAAATTATAGATGAAAACCAAGGTGTTCAGAGTATTCCAGTAAGCCAGGAAATCCATACTCGTGGGTCCAGCTATGGTCTTTCTAGCATATTCTATTCTAGCTGCATCATTCCTTATTTCTGCTATTTCTCAGCATTAGCTGGTGAAATTGTTCTCAGGCCCTTTCTGCTCCAAAACAGAGCCTGAGTAGGGTGAGGAGAAGGAAGTCTCAAATTGTATCCATACAAATTGTTCCATGAATCTGCTAAGATTGTATTTTGAAAACCTAGACAGAATTTGCATTTAACCTATCAGGTAATAAAAATAAATATTTCTGCATTGCATCTTACAATGCAGTGTCTCTGCTGTTAGTGGCTTGATTGATAGGTTCTTTAAAATTAGTGTGTTTTCAAAGAACGTTTGAACGAGGAGCAACTGCAAGACAACTTTTCTCAGTGAGAGTTTTAAATAGTAAAATTGTAAGCTTAAAGCAGGAGTAGAGAAAATGAAACATACAGAAGGAGGAATAGTCTGAATACAATACAGTTGAAGAGAGAGCAAAAGATAATTGTGGTAGAAGGGTGTCAGTTAGTTAAAAAGATCTGAGAAAGACTGATAAACTTAGATAGTCATGACAGTGTTATTTAGAGATTCCAAACAAAGTGGAAAAATAAGTATGTTTAAATAGGCCTAGGAAAAAATACCCAACAAATTAATCAAGAACATGGCCAAACTTGTAAGATCGTATGGGGGTCTGTTCTGGTGTTACTGTTAGTGAGCCTCTCAGTCTACATTATGATAGCAGCAAAGAAATGGGACAGCAATGGAAAAGCAACCCTCCTTTTTCATTTGATCTTAAGTTATTTTATCCATCTATAAAAGGTTTGTAAGGGATGGAAATTTGAAGATCTCAAATAAGATTAAAATGAAAGCTAGCTGGTAAGTTTCTAAGTATTCTCCCATAGCCACAATGCAGTGTTTCTTATTAATTTATTCCTACGTTCTATATGCTGTTCCTGTACATTTACTGTGTACAGTATGTTGTGCAAACAGTATATTTAAATGTAAATATAGATTTTGATATAAGTTGTATTTGTGTATTCCTTCAGAACTCAGGAAACTAATTTATTGAGCATATTTTGAGGTTTATTAGGGATAATAATGTCTTTTTCTGTTGTTGTGGTTTATTCCGGTGATTCAGATTCATTAGTGTCATTTCAGGTGTTCATCACAGGATAACTCTGTTGAGAAAAGTTTAGTTTCTCTGGATGTTTCATATTTTGTTTCTGGACAGTGAATGACACTCCCAGGGGGCAGTTCATCCCAACTTAAAGCTGATTTACCATGTCAAGGTCATTATCCTTCATTACTGTAATAGAGAAATCTTTAGATAAATAGGCTACCAGTCTGAGAACTCATTCAAATGACTGAATTGCTCTGCTGAGTTAGATGTGAGTACAGTTGGTGTGTATGTGTGGGTAAGCCTGGGGTGGGTTTTGTTTGTTTATTTGTGGAGCTGGTTTGGGTTTCCCCTCAAAGGAAGAAATACATTTCTCCCCATGAAATATACTGAAAAAGTCTGGTTAATCATACAGTTTCCTGTTTGTATATTCCTATTGTATATTGTATGTATTGTTTAGGATACTTACACTACTTGTTGATTAGCAGAAAACAGCAGCAGAACAGCTTTGCAACTGTGTCTTGGGTCACAGATAAAAATATACGTTTTATGTCTTAAATTCCCCTGGGTACTAGGCTTGGCTTTTCTGTATTGATGAGGATGCAGCTTGAGTCTGTAATACAAAGCAATAACAAATTCACTAGTAATTGATATATTTTAAACTAGGTAGTTGGTGATTAGTGTTATTTATTTATAAGTTGTGTATTTGCCTTTTAATTATGTACGCTGAGAAAACTGAATCACATTACAAGTAGGTAAAGGAAATGAATACTGAATGAAGGGTTGCCAGCTTTTAATTATGCAAATGAGCACCACTGCAGAAGAATTATTTAGTAATCTTTTTGCGCTTAGAATTGCAAATCTCTCTTCATGATTGTGTTTAGAACAAATGAAACTGGATTTGCGTAACCTCTTTTCCGTAGATCTTTGCAGTTAGTGAGGTTGAGAAGCATCAGTAGTCTTAAGAGACTGTATATAATGTTCAGTGGGTCAAAGTAGTAGAACTGAAATATTACTGCTCATATTATTTGTGTAGGGATTCTGTTATATTGTAGTACATTACTCAAGAAACAACAATTATCTGTTTTTCATGATTTGTTTATATTTCTATTGAATCTGTTTTATTAACTTTTTATAGCTGTATGTTTTTATATTCTTTCTGCTGTGGAGCCCAGTTGTATATGTAAGCTATGGCTCTTCTCAGGTGGTTTATTTTTCATACTCTCTCTCTCTGTTGCTGTACTGTCGATAATTTTCCTTGTGTGTCTTTTGTGAATTATGCAACCTGGTACCATTCTTGTTGGCAGCAAAGTTGGGGCTTTGGTAAAGCATCAATGAGTAAAGAGTACTGAAAGAGTAGGCTAATTTATAGAAATAATACTAAATACTAAAAATTTACCTGAGCTTTAGTAATGATGGTAGGCATCAGGAAATGTATTTTTAAAATTCACTGGGGGAAAAAAAGGAATCAAAATAACTGTAAAATACAGGGGATCCATGATTAATAGAAGTGCATTTAGGAGATTGTACACCTAATGGTGAATATTCTTTCCTAATGAGAGAAAAAGCTGGAAGTTATGCTGTCGGTCACTGAGCAGCTTGATTGAGCTTTCCTTTTGTGACTGAGAGACAACTCCTGAATTTCCAGATGTTAAACTGTGATGTACAAAACACTACACAGCAGCACATTTCTTTCCCCAGCACTGAAGAACAGGCATATGTAGATGAGTAATGGAGATAATCTGCCAGCTATCCATACCTAGAAAAATGATTTCTTACATTTCAGTGATTTGTCGATGCTATACAAAAAGGACTGATGTGAGACTTTGCATAAGAATGCATAGAATCCATATTTTTTAAATCCTTTTTTTTCTTTCTTTCTTTGTATGGGACTTGGACTGTGGCATGGTACTGATATTTGGAAAAGTGTATATTTTTAGAGGTGGGAAAACTGAAATTCAGAATGTGACCAGAACTGAGACTTGCCCATGGGCATTTTGGATGAGAGCACTGAAAATCTAAAAATACTACTGCTGAAAGACAGTGTTCCCCAGAGTGTCATTAAAATACCACCCTTTGATGTCTTTTCCTCTTCCAGTATTTTTTTGTCAATGCCTCTTTATCAGTGGTGACAGAAAGCGCCACATGGCAGGCCAGCCTCCGAAGGTTTTCCTTTTATGTCTTGAGCATCCAAGAAGGCTAGTTACTTAGCTAAGTAAATAAATTAATCTAGATATGAAATAAGATTCTAAAAGAGTTGGTGGTGTTATTTTGTTGTTTGTAATTTTTTTTAATGTAAGATTATGTGCAGTTTTGGTGTCCTCAACATAAAAAGGACATGGAACTCTTAGAGCAAGTCCAGAGGAGGGCCACAAGGATGACCAGGGGACTGGAGCACCTCCCGTATGAAGATAGGCTGAGAAAGTTGGGGCTGTTTAGCCTGAAGAAGAGAAGGCTGCTCGGAGACCTCATAGCAACCTTCCAATATCTGAAGGGGGCTGATAGGGATGCTGGGCAGGGACTCTTCATCAGGGACTGTAATGATAGAACAAGAGGTAAGGGGTTTAAACTTAAGCAGGGAACGTTTAGATTGGATATGAGGGAGAAGTTCTTTACTTCGAGGGTGGTGAAGCACTAGAATGGGTTGCCCAAGGAAGTGTGAAGTTATGAATGCTCCATTGCTGGCGGTGTTCAAGGCTGGGTTGGCCAGAGCCTTGGGTGGCGTGGTTTAGTGTGAGGTGTCCCTGCCGATGTCAGGGGGGTTGGAACTAGATGATCTTAAGGTCCTTTCCAACCCTAAGTATTCTATGATTCTGTGGCTGAACAAGGACTCCGAAGTTAACACTGTCTAAGATTTTTAGGAATTATGTGTCATTTCCTATGCAGTTTAGCTATAAAGTTTAGCTGATACTTGATTTATCTCAATGATTTATCTTCAATTAATAGGGACATGAAATTGTAGTTATCAAATTTGAAATGTTAGTGTGAGGGCAAGTAGTTAAAAGGGGAAAATTATTTTTATAGAAAAATAAACCTTGATGTCCAAACAAGCCCTTTCTCAAGATAGGAAGGAGAATTACGTAAAAATTATGTTGAAGTCTGTATCCAACATACACTGTGAGTGAAACACAACCGAAGAATCCATATACTTTGATTCAGCAGATGAACTCTCAATGTGTTACACAATCTGTTTTCTTTGCTCTGAATGGGGATGGTGTGGTGTGAAGGTGCACCAAATTTTACAACTTTAGGAAATTTTGCACTTCTTAGGTAGTTTGTTGAATTTTTTAGTTGAATATTCTACTCAAGAATGAAATCTGACTTACGATTTTGTATTATGTCAGTTGTTCATGAGTACTGCTCATTTTTTTTATGAACATGAACAAGACAATGCAAAACACTAAAATGTTTGTGCAAATGGAAAAATCATAAAAGCGTTTTATTGTGTTTGTATGTTCTTCTCAGGATTTTGAGGCACTCAATTTGGAGAACAATAAGATTCTCTATGTTTACAAGCTTAACAAATCTTTTTTGTTCAGAATAACGTTTCCCTGTCCTCTTGATTATTGAACCCTTTTGTTCTGATATATTTATTTATACATTTAAGTACATTTATTTTCTGTTACTCTTGGAGTTTGCAGAATGGTTTTCAGTATTACCAAAGTAGTCTGAAAGTACTGCAAGCTTGATTTCTACACCACTCAAAAGTTAAAATAAGAAGAGAGATCATGATATGTCCACTGAACTCTGGAAGTTTTGCAGGGTTCTGCTTCATTTTATGTCTGGGCTGCATACAGAAACTGTTCCTTTGAATGATCATTTTAACCTTGGTCTTGCTCACTTTTATTTCTTGCCATCTCCTATTATGGCTGTTCTGAGTCTGCCATATGGGAATAGCTAGTATAAATCCGAGGTCTTGGCGCCACAGGCATTCCCCAAGAAAAACCTCTTCGCCCCAAGCATATCAGAATTCAGATATATGCTTCTACTTGGTGCATACATAATAAAAAATTGGTCCTCATAAGAATTACTAAACATTATACTGTTTGGGAGAAATAAAGGATAAGGAAACAGATCAAATCATTATTCTGAACAAGAAAAATTTATTGAGATAGCAAACATAGTTTGGAGTGGTTCTACTGTGATTATTAGTAGCATATAAATAAACATGACCACTCAGTCATTCAGGATATTGTGTGTGAACATGTTCTATTTACTGAACAAGTTCATTGTAATGTATTACAAAAGATTATAACTGCTCAGTATTTTGTTTATGTTTTGACATGTCCGGCAACATAAATAGCAAGTTTGTGTTTAGTTTTCCTGTAAGAGCTCTAAAACCTGTCCCTAATTATTTATGGATGCAGCCATCAACCCAGTCTGGTAGCCATATTCATGCTTGTGTGTAGCTCTGGACATGGAAATTGAGTCTACTGATTGGAAAAAGGAAATTATCATGCTGCTAGCTCTTGCCCCAGTGAAGAAATAAGCATTTTTCACTGTCACAAATACTGATAAATTTTCAGTTTCAGCCTTGATTGTCATTATTTTTTATTCTCAAAAATTCCAGTGCATGAAATGTTTAAGGCTGGAAAAAAATAATTGTAATATTAGTTCTGCTACATTCAGATTTAAAAAAAACACTAAGGACATATTCACAGCAAATATGAGATTTTTACATTGTTCTTGCTATAAGGTTAGTCAGCACTAGCATGCTTTTCTTCTTTTACTTTTGCAACAAAGGCATTGGTGTTAGAGGAAGTCAGCCATAATATTGATATAGTATGTTCTTTATCTGTTGATGTATAGGATAAAGAAATACATGTGGAAAAAGGGTGAAAAAATAATGGTTATTTACTCTACTGAATTGAGAAAATAACGCTCAGTCTTTAGAAAGAAACTTGGGCTTATGGGTGAGTATAATTCTGTATCTCCTGTTTTTTTCACTCCTGGTTGGAGATGTGTTAATTTAGACTCTAGGCATTGAGTGACTTTGGTCATTCCTTTTAATTTAGAAAGGCTTTGGGAAAATGTAAATGCTTCTAGAAATTGTGTGTTTTGTAAGGGAGAAGTTAAAACAGGAAACCAGAATAGTCAGTGATTGCATTAGTGCTGATAGCAGTATGGAAAAGGAAGACTTTCTAGGTTCAAAGGGATAGCTCATCTTTTTTACGTACAATATGAGAAATATGTCAGTATTTTCCAGTTGATGAAGGATTACTACAAGATACTTGTTGTCCTGCCTATAAAACTGTGGCTGGTTGAAGATAGATTAAACAGTTTCTGTTTGCCTCTCTTCGTTTAGGGTTCACGAATTTCTTATTTAAGCAGAAGTGTAAAAAGAAAAAGAAGAGAAGCTCCTTAGCTGGAAGACCAAAGCTCAAATTAAAAGTATTAGTGAATGATATAAAAAGTTTAGTTGTCTGTATGGTAAAATCTTATGTTAGTTACCAGCTCCAGATATAAATAAATGAACATAATTCCTTAATTTAACAAGTCTAAGTAGCTTGTATAAGTTTTGCTGTGTTAAATGAGGTTTTTTGGTGTGTGCTTTAATAGGTTTTTTGTTGGAGTGTTCCGTTTGTTGAGTTTAGAGTGTCTTGATATTTCAGTAAGACCTAGACCTCAGAATCTGAGCAGTACTTCTCTTTAATGTTTTCCTTGGAATAAACCAAGGCTACAAATAATGCTGAATCTCACTATAGGATCTGAACTAAGTATTTGGTTCATGAAATATGTTTAGGAGTGCTGATGAATATCTTTTGACTTTCTTTTGAATTTCTCTCAAGTTCATTGTCAGAGTAGAGCTTTATTTCATAGTAGTGGATGATACTTACCATTGCTTTATAGCTATTGTACTCCTGAATTCTTCCAGCATCCTGTTTTATAGTTTCACATTAAACTCTTCACCAGGTATTAGAGGACATTTAAAATGTTTTGATAACTTTGTAATTGTTTAACTGGTGCTTAATTTTCTTTTAGTATTTTTGAAACATACCATGTAATTCGAATAGAACTTGAATTTTCTAGAAAATGCTGCTATTTCTAAGATTTTAATAAACTAGTCACTGACTCAGTTGAGTCAAGATATTTATATACTGAATACCTTAACTTTATTTTAAAAAATAAATGTGGATGCTTGGCTTTGTTATACTTCTAAACACTCATGTTTTATGAGTACTTGGTCACCTCTAAAGAAATTAGTACTTTCAGAGCTGAATCCTACATTCTCCATTTAGTCACCCGTGACTTTAAAAGGACTTTCTTAAAGTGATTGTGCTATAGTGAATAATATCAGAAATTTATGTATTTTATGTATTGTCTTTTGAAATGGCTAAACAACTTACAGAATCTTGGGAAATTCAATGCATGCAGATTTCTTTTTTTGAATTTCACATAAATAATTGTGTTGGATTTTTTTTTTTTTGTTGTATTATTTGAGGTTTGTTCTTATTATTGCAGCAGCACGTAAATAATGAAATGCCATATAAGTTTGGTTTTGGTTTTTTTTTTGTTTGTTTGTTTGTTTTCCATTTCATGGTAGAATTTTGAAGGATTAATAATTCCAGATACAAATGCATTGAGGCAAAGCTTGACACTGAAGAGCCTTTGTGTCATGGTTTAAACTACTGCTGCTGCTGAACCCAGGACACTCCACAAGCATGCGTATTTTTTCACTTATATTTTTGTGATTTAAAGGATTGTATTAAGAAAAAAATGTCTATATTTCAGGGTTTTCTTCTCCTGCAAAGTGAACATGTCTTAAATATATTAAATGAACTGTAAGATACTTCCCTTGTTACTTGTCTGCATTCCATCCAAGAAGGGGGGGAGGGAAAGGGAGGAATATGAATTTAAAAAAAGTTTGATCCAGAATATAATGTCTGCTGGTGCAGACAGGATCAGCCTATGCATCAATTTAATTCTATAAAAGTTTGCTAAGCAGGTGATTTCATCTCATGCTATTGTGAAAAGTTGTGTTGAAGCTGGGAGATACACTGCTATTTGACCATCTTTCTAGTGATGTGTTATCTCAAAAACAGACGTTTATTAGAGTAGGATTGTATTTTGGGGTTTGCAGTTTAGGATTTGGAATATAAGCCTGCAAGAAGAATGCTTGGGAGATCTTACTGATACTAACAAATGAACAGTACACAAGTTCTTTTTGTAAAGGAAACAATTCTAAAGGTTACTTCTGGAATCTAAGTTGTTCTAAAATTATGTTAATTCTGGGGAGAATTTACTAATATCTTGAAAAGGTGTTTCATTTGTCGTATTTAATGGTAGTATTTCAGTAAATGTTTACTGTACAAATGCATTGTACATATTGTACTGGGTTAAAATATTAATTGTATTGGTAATCTAAACTGTAATACTCTTGGGGCATTTACTTTATAGTTTTGATTTTGTTAAACAGTTAAAGAAATATTGCTACATGTAGAATGGGATGCAACCATGTACAAGGCAGGCTTCATGAGATTTCTTAAAAAGAAGCCAATTCCAAAATGTTATTGAGCATCAAAGGGTAATTGATTGCCTAGACATGAGAAAACATGAAGAGCACTTGTAGAGGAAGAGTTTGGAGAGGAAACAAGCAGGTGAAGAAAGACTTCACAGAACCATAGAATGATTTGGGTTGAAAGGACCTTCAGGATCATTTAGTTCCAATCCTCCTGCCTCAGGCAGGGACACATTCCACAAGACCAGGTTGCTCAAGCCCTGTCAAACCTGGCCTTGAGCATTTCTAGGGATGGGTCAGCCACAGCTTCTCTGAGCAACCTGTGCCAATGCCTCAGCACTCGGAGAATGAAGATTTTTTTATTCTTTTTTTTCCTTAATGTCTAATCTGAATCTCCCCTCTTTCAACTCTAATGTCATTCCCCCTTGTCTTGTCAATACATATCCTTGTAAAAAGTCCTTCTCCAGCTTTCTCGTAGTCCACTGTAAGGTACTGGAAGGCTCTCCTAAGGTCTCCTTTGAGCCTTCTGTTCTCCAGGCTGAACAAGCCCAACCCTCTCAGCCTGTCTTCATAAGAACCGTGCTCTACCCTTCTGATCATCTTGTGGCCTCCTCTGGACTCACTCAAATAGGTTGACATCCCTTGTGTAGGGGGCCCCAGAGATGAACGTAATGCTCTATGTGGAGTCTAAGAGCAGAATAAAGGGGGAGAATCACCTTCCTCAACCTACTGGACATGCTCCTTTTGGTATAGCCCAGCACGTGGTTGGCTTTCTGGGCAGCAAACGCATACTTCCGTGTCATTGTGAGCTTTTCATGTCGAGACTGGTGGTGATTGTCTGAAATGTTTGTAATAATGGATGGAAGTGCAAAGTCTTAGTGCATGGTCGGCAGGATAGTTCAGGACGATGTACATCCAAGGACCACTATTGTAATTTTTGAAGCTGCACACCAATCTAAACCAATTTTCCCATAAACTATTAAAGTATTAATATGATTTTTAAGTTTACATATGTATATTTTATACATTTTCCTGTTCAAATTCTGTTCCCCGTTGTCAGGTTTGTACAATATCTTCAACATTTATCTCTATACTTCTCTGTAAGACTAAACAGTAAAGGCATGACTCTAACAAAGTTAATGAACATTGATGATTATTATACTGATAGTGAGAGTATACTAGTCCCATGTGGTAATAAAGTTTCCACTATTCTAGATGGTTTTATACCATATGCACAGGGTTTCATTTCTTTTGCTGGCTACTGTCTTTGTAATCAGAGAATCACAGAATAGTTAGGGTTGGAAAGGACCTTAAGATCATCTAGTTCCGACTCCCCTGCCATGGGCAGGGACACCTTATGCTAAACCATGTCACCCAAGGCTCTGTCCAACCCAGCCTTGAACTCCGACAGTGACAGAGCATTCACAACTTCACAAGGGTGCCATACCATCCTTACAGTAGAGAATTTCTTCCTCATATCCAATCTAAACTTCCCCTGTTTAAATAATATTACCAGTCATCTCACTTATCACAGTAGTTATGTTCCTTTAAATGGCTTTTTAGGTGTTTCAGAAAATTGGAGAGCAGTTATGATATTTGACTTCATCTTTTTGCTAATAGAAATTATTTCTTTGGCCATGTTCAATCACATCAAAGTTATTTTCCTCTGAAGACATCTGACACTGTTAATTCTTGCAATTTTATATTACTTAAATTATCCATTACCAAATACGAGACAACTTGCTTTTTTTGGGAGGTAAAAAAGTAAAACTGAATAGTATTAATAACAAGGAGAAAGTTACTTTAAGAAAGCAGTAGATGTATTCTTCAGACTAGCTAAATGTTTGAGAGTTTACATTTGTTTTATTGCTGGAATGAATATGTTTGAACTTACTGTTCCACCTGTAGAGTCAGCCTAATAACTTAACATGGAAGTACCTCATGATCTACTTTAAAACAGACATTTTATATATACATGCAAATCCTAGGCAAACAGCAGGCTGTGGAGAAACATGAATAAAGGTTTTGTACAGTGTCAAAATGACATTAAATTCTCAATATCCTTCCTAAAGCATTCGCAGTGTTTTGTTGGCTTATTCTCACTGCTGTATATTGACCTGAGAATTTCAGAGAAGCATTGCTTATGACCCCTAGGTCCCTTTCCTTCATTTTAGCTCTTAGATCTGAGTTCACATTTATGTAGACTTGGCATAAATTAATTTCCTTAGGTACATTACCTTACAATTATCAACTCTGAAGATCATCTGCTGACATGTTGCCCACTTGATTTGTCAATGTCTCAGGAGTTGTACCACTACCCTTAAGATCTTACTTGTCATCTGCAGACACAGACTGAGCAGCATACTGCCTTTTGCAAAGCACTAATGGAGTCATTGAATGAAACCAGTACTAGTCTTAACGAAGAGTTTTGCTCCAACAAAAAAAAAAGCTGCTTAGCTTTTCTAACTCACTTTGCTGTGGAAGCTTATTAGTTCTTTTCTGTAAATCTAGATAACTCTTGCTTGCTGGTTTGCATTGTTCATATACTTACTGATACCTACCTAGCCATTCAGCATGTCTCTGAGCCAGGATTTCCCTGTGCAGAAATTGTGCTGAGTCTTTCAAACAGACCACGCTTGTCAATGTACCCAGCAACTTTATTCAGTCTTATGTGATTGCCAGGAATGGAAGTCATGCCTGGTAATGTTCAGTTCCTTGAATCTTTTATTTGAAATTGGCCTCCTTTACAAATGAAGCCAGTACTGACAACCTGACACTGCCCCACGACCTTGGCTTTATGCTATGATGTTGTAGAACTTTGGCAGCTGTTCTGCAGCTTCCAGTTGGTGACTAACTAGCATCTAACTTATCTGTTGATCTAATAGTCTCCATAGATACTGTCACATTGTTAAATATCTTTTTTTGGGGAGGTGAGGGCATAGAGAACTAATTCACTGTTTCCCCTATTTCTTTTTTCTGTTTTCTTGCCATGAGTCTGTTACATATTGTTTTTGTCAAAATGCCAATTACCCTGAGGTCTTTTTACAGAGAACATTTAAGAAAAATCAGATAAAATTCAAGACATAATCTTATCCTAAGGCTAACTGGTGAGTACTACCAAAATACAGGGATATCTGTGTGTGTTCATAAATATAGTAGGTGGAATAGTTAAAGGAAAAATATTAGCAACAGTTAGAAGCAAGACCCAGTCTTAAATATATAAAATATAAGATCTGGAAAATAGAGTAAACTGAATTGAGGAAGACTATTATCCTTTCCCTTTTTTCACCCTTCCCCTTTTTTATTTTTCTCCCCCCCCGCCCTTTTTTTTTTATTTTTTTTTCTTCTTCTTTCACCAAAGTTTGCCTCAATATTAGGGCTGTATCAATGTTTGCATCAGTATTAGGGCTGTATGTATGTAGTACTTTGTTATCTTCCAGGCCATTGTTTAAGAAACATTAATCTGAAAACAATTTCACCTGAGGTGTGTTAAGATAAAATGTGTGATTGAGTGTAAGTACTAATCAGCCTTGAATGTGCTTGAGTTGAAATTTTTATCTGCTGTTTAGCAATAAGAGAAGAATTCTGCTTTAGTTAATGATGCTTCTGCCTTATCAGTCTTTTCAGCATATAGATATTACAATAATCTGTAATTTCTATAATTTTTGAAAAGCATCAGATGGTATCCAGTCTTAGTTATCATCAAAACCAGACAGCTTCTCAAGTCACATAAGGTTTATCAGGGTAAAGTTTTTCCACGTATGTTTGCAAACAGTTAAAACATATTTTTCTCCTCTATCCCAGTTGATAATAGATGTGAATTTCCAGTCTTATTTTTAATATTATTGTCATGGTTTAAGCCTCTATAACTCATGCAGTCGCTCTCTCATTTCCCCCCTTTTTCTTCCCCCCAGCTGCCAGGGGGATGGGGAGGAGAATCAAAAGAATTCAACTTGCACAGGTTGAGATAAGAACAGTTTAGTAACTAAGGCATAACACAAATCACTACTGCTACCACCAATAATAATAATGACAGGAGAAGTACAAAGAAAGAGAATACAACTACTCACCAAGCCTGACCCAGCCAGTGCACCCCCCAGCAGCGAACCCCCAAACATACCACCACACCCTTCCAGGTCTCTGCTCTCTGTTTTCACATCCTGGGCATGATGTGCTGTGGTATGGAATAACCTCT
>JARCZZ010025736.1:10791-20870 GCA_030323915.1 Brotogeris chrysoptera
TAACTGAAAACACTGGTGTTATCAGCGCTGTTCCAAGGCCCAAAAATCAAAAACACAGCGCTGCACCAACTACCAAGAAGGAGAAAAAATGACTGCTACTGCTGAACCCATGACACACTGTTATTTTAATCTTTTTAAAAAAAACAAACAAACAAACAAAATAACCCCAACACTTCTTTTTAATGACTTAAAATTTTGAATATATTCTTCCCTGTTTACTGGGATTAAAGGTGATCTATTAGTTTTACAGTGTCTTCCCCCTTAGGAGACTGTGAGTTCTTTAGGAAGAATAAAAAGAAAGGAAAGTACACTTCGTTTCATAGAATTTATTCAGTGAGTTTAGAGCCATCATCCCTACTGATTCTCATGCTTCAGTTCATACAGGTTATGGACTGGATGCTCAAAAGCAACTACCTGTGTGCTCTTTGATTACACTGAATTGCTGCTAAGGTAACTTCAGGGAAGGAAAGGCTGCTTACAGAGTCTTGATCACCACCCCTGGAAGTGTTAGAAAAACATGTAGATGAGGCCCTCAGTGACATGGTTTAGTGATGATCTTGGCAGTCCTGGGGTAATGGTTGGACTTGATGATCTTAAAGGACTTCTCCAACCTAATTGATTCTATGATTCTGCATTTTTATGACAAGGTGCCCTTTAGAAAAAATGGTAGCAACTTGATTATGTAAATGTGTAGTCACTCAAACTATCTAGTGCTTTTAAACATCAATTTTTATGATAATACATCTTCCCCATCCCATATACATTGAATACTTCTCTTTGTATCAAACAGCAGAAGCCTGAAAATACCTAGGAAGACAATGCACAGGGTTTCCCAACTGAAAGTGACTCAATCCTTTGTCTTTTTCTGGGAGCAATTATTATAAACCCACTCACACACGTGTTAGACAGTCATAGATAAATCAGCAATACAGCCTAATTTAAACTTTCTGAATGCTAAACTGTTCTTTGCCCATATTTAGCTCATACAAATTATAAAAGAAAGTGAGATAACTGTAGTGATAAGAAGGATGCACAAAGTAGCTAATTATCCATGGGAGGATGATCTGCATTGTGTTTTAGCTGTGTTGCACGTACAAGGCAGCCCAGCTGGCTCCACTTTGACAAGTTCCTCCGCAGAGATGATTTCACTGTGCCTCAAAGCAGTGTGTGTCATAAAACTCTGCAGCCAGTACAGTCAGTAATATCACTGTCTTTTCTTTTCCTTTCTCTAGGACACTTGTGCTACCTTTTGATAGCCTAATATAAATATTTGTTTACTTGTGTGTCACACTGCTTCTTTTCCTTATGAGATGAATAATAATAATAACAATAAAATATAATAATCAAGAATTCATTCATTTATGTGCACTTAACTTGATACATCTAATATTCATTGCAGAAATTCCCCTCCCAATTTGCTTATAAATATTATTTGGTTCCTATTAATAATAATAATTAAAAAAACAGAGTTTTCTCTATTAATTCTTTCTGAAATATCTTGTAGTCATGTATCTGGTATGTCTTGGTAGAAACATAACTTTTTTCTCTAATTTTTTATCCCCCAGAACTGTAGGGCTTTCTATGTTATTCTTAACAATAATGCAATCCAAAAGGAAGCAAAAGCTTTGCAGGAGAAAACATTAGTATTAGTATTAGTATTGCTGATTCATTATTTCATATAGCTGAAAAGTAGCTGTTATTTCTCCCTAGCAATATGTTATTTCAGAAGTATCAAATGACATCCTTGTCCTCTGACTTTGTTGGAGAATATCCAACACTTTTGAAACATCTAATACTTATAAGAGCCTTTAATCTTTGTTTTCATTTTGCATACTACATTAGGCCTTTCAAGAATTAAGTGCACTCCTTAAGTGTAACTTCCTTCAGAACAGAGAAATATCTTAGCTGAGAGTACTTGCCAGTTCATGTTTGATCCATTTAGACATTGTAGTACTGACTCTCAAACTCATCTGTGCAGATGTATGCTGTGGATTCTGTGCAGAAACTTGGCATGTAATAGGAATGTCTTAGAAGTACACAGTATCCCAGAGGTATGTTACTCAATTATCTTGTAATCATTCTGAATAAAAGCCATGCCCATTAGCAAAATAAATTAACAAAACAAAAAAAAAGTGAGCATCAAATGTTATAAAGGCAGAAATATCAGAGAATAAATTATTCAGATTACTTGAGAATCAATTCTCAGTAAAGCTAGATGGAGTTCTCCTTAGGAGTGGGACCAAACTGCAGACACATACTTATCCTGCATGGTCAGGAACTTGGTCCTCCTTCCAGCCATACATCTTCAGGCAATATTAATGAGAAAGTTCTTGTGGACAGAAAAGAATGCTAACTTTCATACTTATGCCATTGCTTATGTTTTTATTTAACTTCAAAATCTCATCTGGTCTTTGAAATTATTGACAGACAATTTACTAGGAAAAGGTTTCCTCTTTGGACTGCCAGTTGCTCTCATTTCTCTATAAATGTTAATGTCCTTTAGACAGGATTGGTGCAGCCATCTCTCTTCCTTAAACAGTTAGCAAGTCATTATGAGTAAAATTTTCTTTCTTACCTAGTACAGCAATACAGATATTTTAATTAGAAATTATATACATTTGTTGAAATTTATATTTCACAAAAAGATATAAAACAACAGCTATGGTTTTTTTTAAAAATTTATATAAATAAAGGGGATTAATACTTCATTTAATTTATGGTCTTATAACTGCAACCAGATGCGATTGCAGATTAGTGTCTCTGAAGTGATAGACACATATATGATAACTGACTACAGCTTTTGTTTTTTGGGGACCTTATAGTGCTATTTTTCTTCCAAGCTCAGAATAAGAACTGGTCTAAAATAAAAAGTGAAAGAAGGAAGAGAAATAAATGGAGAGTTCTTCTGAGAAAAAGGTTTGAAAAAAAGTTTCCAAGCTTTAAGATATTCAGGTTGTAAAGCAATTTATCAGTGGCTACATTACACAGTAAATCTTAAATTGAAAATTCTTAACATGAGGATGAATTACTTCTGAACATTTTCTCCAAAGCACAAACAAAATAAACAAGCAAACAACTTTGTATTGATACCATTTAAGTTTACTCGAATGGTGCCAAGAAAACTGCTGTTGATTTTTTCAGTTTTACTGTCCTTCCCTTCCCAATTTCTCCATTACTGATGGAATCTGAGACTGAGGGCTGAAATAGCCTGGGTTTTTTATCCTTCATGCTGCTGTGTAAGATTCAAAAGCCACTGTATAACTGCCACTACTTTGTGACCTTTTGCTCTGTCACTTTTATAACAATTTTCTGCCGGCATACGAAGATCCTCTTGCAACGGCTCTTGCTCTATTCCCCTGTGAAGTAGCACCAGTCAAAACAATGGGAATGCAAGCTTCCTCATGTTATCTGAGGGTGCGCACAGAATATTGATATTCTATTTTAATCTGGATATAATTGTTCACAACTGCAGTTCCTCCACCATTTTATATGTATTCCTTTCACAAGATACCATATGATTTTTCCTGAAATAAATTACTTGAGGTTTAAGAAAGCTTAATTAATTTTATAAAGAAGAATACATTATTGCTATTACTGGAATACACCATGCCGCTCAGCAAGCTGATAACCAATGTTTCCATAACTTCCTAGTCATAACATAATTATAGGAATTAGAGAATTTAAAAAACGAGTAATTATCTCTTGTAATCCACCATTCTTCCCAATTCTTTTTTCCTACAGAGAAAAATTATCTTCTCCAAAGATCTGACATCTGGTATACTCTTAAGTTATTACATTTTCCATCCTTTCCCATGGAAGAATATTATACACTCCATAAGAAATGTTAATTTATTTTTTATCCCAAAACTTCATAGAACAGTTCCATTTTAAAATGGAACAAGTACCATTGACAAATACCATTTTAAAATGCTGGCTTTCTTGCTTTTCTCAATTATCCTAATTTCTTTTCTGTATTGATTTTTACCTTTATCCAGTTTCCATAAAAGATATTGTGTCAGTAGCTAATGTTCTGTTTCAGTACAACTTTGCTAGCCTCCATGCAATTATACTGTGTTTTGTGCTCAAATTGAAGCTGAAAAATGGAGAGTAAATCCAGTAATCTGAAAGGTGATTGGGAAGGACTTCAACTCATAAATCATCTTTTGGTTTCTTATTAGCATACATCTTGCCATCAAGAGTCCCATTTATCTGCTTTGGGTTTTTTTGTCTCAAATATGAACCTATATATGTGCACCTGAATGGTATAATCATGACAGTTGAAAGATACAACATAGGCAATCCTAATGTGTTCCTTCCAGTGTGAGGAATTCTGAGCTAAGAAGCTGAAAATCACTCTCATACTGGAGCTTATAAACTGAAGCAAGAAGTTTGGAAGCAGCAACTATCTCTACTTTGAGAAACAATTTGATGCACTATCAGCAGTGCAATAGACTTGAGTTAGTTTGTGTTGAGGCCTGAATTTCGATATTTACATTTTTGAGTTTTACTTCAGAATAGATTTAGATTGGTCCCTATGACTGCACACACCCCACTGTGCAGGTGCCTCAAAGCTGCCCAAAGGTAGCAGATTTGGTGCACGCATGGGGTTCTCTTTAAAAGGCATTTAGTACACACCAAGCCTTCTCTGCAAATTTTGTCTACATATGGTAAACATAACAGAGCAGAGGACTACCTGGGGAACTGCACTGCAGCTCTGAACAGCTTCAAGAAATCTATAGGAGGAATTTCTTTAATGGGCTATAGATTAATGGTTTATTAACACAGTCCTTCTTGCCTTAATTCACTGTATAGAAAATAGCAGAGAAAGAGCTAAAACAGAGTATCTCAGATTTAAATGGTAAGGGAAGAGGAGACTTTCCCAAGCTTAAACAAAAAGCAGGATCAAGCAAGCACCTACATGCCCTGGCATTCACTGTGCAATTTGCTTAATCTCAGAACAAGCTTAGCTTCTGCTTCAGTTTTGATCTTTGTAGTCCATATTTACCCCCAGTGGAGCCTGGTACTGGGGTAGAAGGAGCTTTGACTTTACCTAGTATGAGCAGTCTTAGCCCTAGTCAACCATAGTAACCTTTAAAACAGATGTTTCAACAATTATTGCTTGTGAAGAGTGCCAGTTACGGCTGAAAGAGCCACTTGTACTGTATTTTTATAAATCCAGAACTTCATCAGAAATGCCAAGGTTTGCCAGGGTATGGGCTGCATATAATTTGTGTCCTGAGCTCTGAGCTACCTAGTCCTTTACAGCGAACATATTGGTACTATTTCCACAGTGCTTACCTTGTGACTAAAGTTCCAAAAATGACAGATGTTTTTCCAGCATATTCTAGTTCACGTAGTTCAGAAATAAAACAAACAAAAAAAAACCCCTCCAAACCACTGGTCTAGTTTATTATGTAGAACCTTTCCCTTGAAGAGATAGGTGCTGGTGAGTTTTAAAGTCTCTATTAAAGGAAGATTCATTCCTTTTATTAAAAGAAGATATAGTCTCTATTAAAAGAAGATTTAGACATATTTTTAAAACTCAGAAAGCGTTACTGCAATATGAACAGAAGATCCATTCTAACTTGAATAAAGGGAAATCATGGATGGTAAATGGATCTACAAGATAGATAGGGAAAGATTCAGCCACCTTTATGTAGTTTGAGACAGCCTAGGATATCCCGTCCATCCTGAAACTGCAAGGACACAGTTCTCCCAAACCCATCCCACAAAGCATTAGTATAAGTGCAACTGAAGTAGCACTGGGTGCATGTTCATTACTACCTGAAATGAGCCACAGGCAACATCTCCTGCCATGATGGAATGATCAAATGCTGAAAAGAGAAAGGTACTTATTGTTGTGTACAGAACAGGGTTTGTTCGGCCTGGGAAGGAAAAGTGTTCCAGTACGCTAAGGAGGCCTACATAATCTGGAGAGGGACTTTTTACAAGGGCATGTAGGGATAAGGGCAATGGCTTTAGGCTGAAAGAGGGTAGATATAAGTTAGATATAAGGAAGGAGTTATTTACTGTGTGAGTAGTGAGGCACTGGAACAGTTTTCCCAGAGAAGTCATGGCTGTCCTATCCCTGGAAGTGGTCAAGACCAGGCTGGATGGGGCCTTGAACAACCTGATCCTAGTGTGAGGTGTCCCTGCCCATGATATGGGGGTTGGAAACCCTAACCACTCTATGACTCCATGATACTTTTCAGCAATGTGATACCCAGATCCTTCTCTATTCAATTTAACACTGCTCTGCAGTCAGACAGCAAATGCACTAAGGTTAATTGCTGATCATGGAGTAGAAAAATGAGTAAAACATTAATGTGCAAAAGGCAAATCTGTCTTTTTAGTCATGGAAGGGGGTTATCTAGTGATTCCAGAAAGATCACTTCATTTGAGCTTGCACAAGGTTATGCTTAAGGCTCTCAGTTCTTTCTGAGACTGAATCATGTGAACATGTCCTTTGTCAGAAAAGCTTCATAAGGATGGCACCATTACAAAAACTTTGGGGTGATCCATGTGTAAAAAATGGAGAAGGTAGAATGAGAACATGAATCTGTTGTGTCATGCATGGTTAAATGTAGTTGCATCAAGAATTAAATCACCCCAAGATGTAGGAAATATGTGATTTACAGTGCTGTTTGTGCTCAATCCCCATTTCTGCAGAATAGATTTTTGTCTCATAGTAACATTACCCTGGTATTTGCTGATAAAGCCATGGAGAACTGAAATGGAGAACTGGGTTCTTGAAATATCAAATGTAAAAAACAAAAGCCACTTTGGCCTAGATCCATAGCACTTCACTCTAATTCCTCTTAATTTATCCCAATTAGAAACAGGATTTGCATTTTAGGATTTGTTTGCATAGAAACCTTTTGGACTGGTCTTGGATTGCAACAACAGACCCAAGGGTCTGAAATCTGAAATGCAGACAACAAAACGGATCATCTGCAGACTTAGTAAGATTTGGAAAGAGGAATCTGAAGCAAATAGACTGAGCTAAATCCAGAAGAAACATTCTCACTTGTGTTCCTGGGGAACACTAGTAAAGCTGCCCTTGGAGCAGCAGGAGATAAGAGCAGAAGGAAAAGCTTGAATAAATACCACAAAATACTTCTTCTGTCTAGACTGTCTCAAAAAAATCTCAGTAAAAGAATACAAAAAAAAAAAAAAAAATAAGGCACTTTGGGAGAACTGTGATTACAACCATTTTAGATGTAATTGAAAGAGTTCAAATAACAAGTGCATTGAGAAAACTTAGTAATGGCAGTTAACGTAATGAACTTTCCTGCATTTTGTCTGGGTATTGAAGAATTGAAAGAGGGCAGAGGGAAGAAAAAGAAGGGGGGAGGGTGGGAATAAAGGAAATAAAGCTTTTTTGATGTTACCTTTCTTTTGAAAATACCTTGAAACTACTTCTTTTAAGAATCTAAGAGTTTCTAGGTACCTTCATGAGGAAAATGCCCAAGTGCTTCCTGTGAAAAGCAGGTTTGGGGTTAGTTTTACAACGGCATAGACTATGTGCATTTAGCACACTGAACATGAATTAGCTATTACTATTATATTTTTCTGTCGCTAATTAAGTCAAAATAAACATGCTGTGTTTATAAATAAGTTATTTGAAATTCTACAGATTTTGATTACTTCCATAAGTTTCTTGGGACTGTCCTGGGCACGAACTCAGTTTGTCTTCTAGGGAAAATTAAACTGTTCTACATTCTGTCTGTTTAGGTGAAAGCCGTGAGACCAGGAGGACACATGTATACTGTATTTCCCTGCTTTTTGTGGCAAAATTGATTTTGACAAAATCAATTTTTGATTGTGATAAAAGATTGAAGTACATCAAGTCAATCCTGTTAGCAGCAAATTTGTACCCAGGGAGGAGAGGCTGTGTGCTATCTTTTTTTTCTAATAGACAGATGAAGTTATAGCTCTCGTGTTCTTCTATGTATTGATCTTTATGAAAGAAGGTGTAGATGTAAGGTATACATTCCAACTATTTTAGCATGTTCATGTCTTGATTTGGCTATTCCTAATCTCTGTCTTATTTGAGGGAAAGATTACCCAGGAAAAGATCTACCTGAACTTCACTATGACAGTATATGAGTGAAAGAAGCTGTATTTCATTAGCACTTATCATGACATTAATAATGATCTCAGCTAATGAAATGCAAAAGTCAACCACTTAAAAGAAATATAATCCACACAAAAGCAATTTAACAGCTGTGACAAATTATGCTTAATATAAAACATAAAAGACGACCTTTCCTTTGCTTCTTGATTGGTGAAATTGTCTTTGTAATTCATGCAAAGACTTCAGTAATCGTGTTTCTTAGAGAAAACTAGTTTGAATACTTGAGGAACCTCATTTTCTAGTACAGGTATTTACTTCTTAATTAAAATGAAAAGAATTAAAACCAGGTTTAACATCCTATGTCTCTGGAAGCAATATAGTCAATAGAATACTGTAAACTACTAGATTCTCCTTTAGCTTGCATTATATAATTGTTTGCAGATTTAAATCTAGGGGGATAGGTCCCTTTTTTTATCTCTAGCCCTTCATATGTAGTTTGTTTTCAACAGTTATTTTTTTTTTTTCTATCTGGCAATGATAAGCACCTTAGCTACTATTTTGAAATGTGTTTTCTTGGTTTTACTTAGAGATTTCAAAATACATGTCTGAGTGCATAAACTTGCAATTCAGCTTCATAAAGTGGTGCTCTATTGGTTCAGACTGACCTTGAATGTTTCCAGGAATAGGGCATCTATCATCTCTCTGAGCAACCTGTTCCATCACCATCCTCGTTGTAAAACATGTCTTCCTGATATTTTGGGATCTTTTTTTCTCTGCTTTCCTAATCACTGTTTTGATCAAACTATTGTTTTTGTCTCTTTGGAGGAACACCAAGATGTTACGGGATCATCACACATATTCCTTTATATTCTATTCACCTATTGCCACAGAAGCTTAGGTAGAATAGCATATTTTATTTTCCTGTTTTTTTCTCAACAGGTACTTTTTGCTCTGTTCTATTTAGCAAACTGGGTAAGAAGGGGGCAGACGCACAACAGCCCTGCACTTTGAACAAGTGCATTATAACAGTTCCTCAGCTGTGATTTGGTTATAATGAAATATATATAAATATTTACATAATGGGAAAAAAGAACCCAAATGGACTGCTTTTTACTTTCACATACGCTTACTTATATTAAAATGGATTTAACAGAAGTAAACAGCATATGCCCATATGAAGCTAATGTAAATGAGAGCAGAAACAGCCCAAATTTTGTGCTGTTAAGTGTCAGTAGTTCACCTTAATACATTGGAATGCTTATGGAATTTTTGAGATATACAAGTTCAAATTTGAAACTCCCCAGATACGTGCCTTTCTTCTTTTATAAAACCTGACCAAAGGTAGGATCTTTCAGCTACATTTTCAAGAGGAGAATTTCTTTCCTGGCTGAATCAGTACTTCAGTGAACTACAAATAATAGCAGAATGTTTATAAAATGTGTGGTGAACATGACTAAAATATTGAGTGAGTTAAAAAAATATATTATCTTCTTTGTTTAAAAAAATGAGACGTAACCTATACTCATTGATTAAAACCCTTCACTTGTCATGAAAATAAAATGTCTTTTTCTTCTGAGATTTCACAAAAGTTTGTGGATTCCTAACACTAGGCAGAGATGCTCAAACTGTTTATCTTTAAACGCTAAGAAAATGAGAAACTAAAATGAAGGCACATTATGAAAAGCATCTAAGGAAACAGCTAAATGACATCTGAACACTCATTTTAAAGAGAAGTTACATGTTCCAGGGACTGCCACAGCTTAGTAATCATCTAGTACTTCAGATGAGAAACTTAACATGAGCCAGCAGTGTGCCCTCACAGCCCAGAAAGCCGACCATATCATGGGCTGCATCAAAAGGAGCATGACCAGCAGGTCAAGGGAGGTGATCCTGACCCTCTACTCTGCTCTTGTGAGACCTCACTTGGAGTACTATGTACAGTTCTGGTGTCCTCAACATCAAAAGGACATGGAACTGTTGGAACAAGTCCAGAGGAGGGCCA
>JARCZZ010025740.1:0-24655 GCA_030323915.1 Brotogeris chrysoptera
GTCCCTGCCCATGGCAGGGGTGCTGGAACTAGATGATCTTAAGGTCCTTTCCAACCCTAACTATTCTATGATTCTATAATTCTATGATAATAGCAATCAGAGTAGGACGCTATTAGGCAAGTTCCTCAGTGCTATTTATCCTGCTTCAAGCCATCTGGAAGCATCTGAATGTGCCATTAGAATAATTAAGAAATATCAAGAACAAAATGGTTTTAAATGAATTTTAATGACAAAACTAATTAGGGGACCATTCCCATAACACGCAGCAGTTGCTGCATGTTACTAATGTGTCACAAGTGAGATACTTTTTTGATGGATAAATGACATATTTTGCAAATGCATCTCTCAGCAGTATCTTCCTGAATTTTTAGTTTTATTTTCAATTCTGCAAAATGTTATTTTGTGATTAGTGTGCCTGAAGTGCATGCCATATTTGTTTTAACAATAGCTCTGATATTTACCAATCAAAAAAGTTAAACCTCATTCTCTTCCATTATGGGGTAAGGTAGTCTAAATAATTTAATTTACTTATTTTGACATTTAGTAAATCTAAGCTGTGAAGTCGTACACATTTGAATGGGAACTATTTGATCATTTCTAGCATGTATTCCTTTAAATGCAGCCAGCAGAATCTCTACTGCAAGTTCTTGTAAGCAATTCCTGGAGCCAACTAGCTGAAGAAAATGTTTTCAAAAGATGCGGTATACTTCCATTAGTCAGCAATAACTGTGTAAGTGGTAAACAATAATGTTGTTTTGTTTCTTCAGAAGGAAATTAATATGCATAATGAAAGTTGAGTGGTTAACCTTCCTCAGCTGAGAACATACATAGAAGTCTTGATGTACGTTTCAGTTTTTAAGCGTAATTGGTATGAGTTGAGGTAAAACTAGTAACAACGCATTCTGTATATTTATTTCCTTATGCTTATTCCTTGTACAGGAAAACTTCTATTACAAAGGTAGCATACATTTAGATTTGCTGAGCGTTTAAAGATGTTGTATAGTTGAAATAGCAATCATTTTATCTTTCTTGGACACGAGATCAAAGAGTGGTTTATGTTGAAAAGGCTATCTGTGCATCTGATAGCAAATCTTACTGCAGAGTGTTATGCCAACCATCTGATTGTAGCAGCCTTAATTTTTTACTGATAACAAAACCATAGCCCACAGGATGATTCTCTCAGGAAAACTATATTTGATCATAATGTCTTTGGAATTATTAAAGACCTCTGCACTTGATAGGAAGCTTGCAAATTTATGCAAGTAGAAGAGCTGGCGTAGCCAGGGCCTCAATAGAGCGATGGTTATGCTGACTTTGTCTCAGCATAAACAATGTCATTGGAAATGGAAATTGCAATTTAATAGAAGGCAGAGGTATCATGCTTAATGAAGACTATCAGGCATATTTGGTTTTGTTGTTTTTGTGCTTCCTCATGTGGAAAGAACAAACCTGGGAGGACTTAAATCTATTGCCATCTTGTATATTTATTTCTATACCTCAAGATAGTAACACTGCAACATTACTTTAAAGCAATGGAGAGCTGAAGAGTTCTAATCTATTTAAGCAAGAAATTTAAGCTCATATGCTTTTAGGAAGTTGCCTCAAAGCATGTTTGTCTTCCAGTAATATCATATGCGCCCTAGTTCTGTAAAATGTATGAAACCTGAGTCCATTGGACTATACTGTGTTAGATGATTCAAACAATGAAATTGAAAACAGAATAATGCACATGAGCAGTTTACTGAACACGAGTGCTATCTTATATATTTGTATACGAATCACTTTTTATAGGTGACAGTAGAAGGATTTTACGGAGAAAACGTGCTTCCTAATCTTCCTGTGGCTTGAAATCTGACTGTGGCTTGAAAGACATGCTTAAGATCAACCTACATGTCTGTTAGACTCTAATAAAGAACTGCTTATTTAAATAACTTTTGACCTCATCTGACACATTAATAAACTATTTAAACATGTATCATTGATGTAAAAATTAATCATCTTATAATTTTTCAGCTGCCATCAAATTCAGTTTGTGTGAAAGTTCAGTGATAATTTGCATTTCAGGATAGCGTAATTGTGTTTATTAATAATTTTATGTTTATTTCAAAAGTGATTAACCTTTAAATAAGTGCTTTTTAAAAACATAATTTTATTCTTCCATCTCAGATCTATCTATTAAACATTACTTCGTTTAAGTCACTAGGCAGGGATAGTATATACCTGTGGAAAAAAATACATCATCCTTCAGGAGAGATAAAAAATTAAAAACAGTCTGTCAAAAAATACTTTATATCCCTGAATGAAGAAATTAAACACACTTTATTGATTTAAATCAAAATTTTTTTGTTTGTTTCATATATCAGACAGGTAGAGTATAATGTGTAGTCCAATTCTGTAATCTAATTGTATTTAATATCTGAAATCTGTTGGATTTTATATGATCATCAGAGAAGGCCAAAATAAAATATAAAAATTAAAAAATACCAAAACCTCCTCCTTACCCACCATATTTTTTTCTCCACATGTCATTGTAATATCTCTGATTTTATGAAACATACCAGAGTTATGTACTAAATTAAACTTTCAAAGTGAAGCTACATCACATAGCTATCTATACCCTCAGAAATAAAAAGAGAGAACTCCTTACTTAAACTGAATGATACAGTAACAAGTCCTTAAAACAGCATACAGCGTCCTCTGCCATCACTTGAATTTGGAAAAAGGGGAATCCAAATTTGGTTAGGTACTGGAAAGAACCATGCCAGTGATATGAGATATGGTGAAACTATTCTGCAAGAGGAATTTTAAGACGTCTACATGGAGAAAATTAATGTATTGCTGAACTTTTCAGGCTGGTAGAGATTTCAGGCATAAGCCCATACAGAATGGCTTAATGTTTACCAGTGTATGCTCAGAAACAGGTACCAGTCTAATGGTGCTACACCAGAGTGCAAAGATATTAGCTCTGATGTAGTGCTGTAAAAATGGAGTCAGCCCACAGAACTAATTTGCTTGGTGTCCATGTGGCTTTCTGGAGATCTTGCTGCCCACATATTCAGTTTCAGGGTTTGAAATATTTTTATATTATATTTTTGTATTATTTTTATATTATTTTATTATATTTACTATTCTAATAGTAAATTAGATATAAGCTTTGCTTTACATCTTGGTAGATGACAAAAAACCCCAACTATCTATTGAAAAGTAGAAGCAAAGATCAACAAATCTGAAAGAAGGACTCAAAGAATTCTCTTCATATATGAAAATGCATTATATTCTGTTTTCCATAGGATATCAAATACAAAATAGAAATCTAGTTCTATCTGGGAAACCTAAGAAAGTTTTATTAGGAAATATTGATGCTACGGAATACTTTCTTTTTTCTCTAAGAAGCTATAAATAATTTATTCATAATCCTGAGAATGTTCATACTTTGATCTCTTTTTCAATTAAAAAAAAAATGGAAAAAATAAACAGAATAGGGAGAGGGAGGGAGGGGAGGCAAAACAGAGGAGAGGCAAGGTGACAGTTTCAGAAAGCATGAACCCTTGGCCTTGTCTGGTTTGGTGGAGGTCAGTGAGGAAATTGTTTTACTTGGCCTTTCTAGGGATATAATTTAATCTCTACACATCCCATCAGTGAATACTGTGACCTTGAGTCTTTGGTGTGCATGGACCATAAACTCTATTTCTTGAGCACAGGAGTAAAAGAAGTGAAATGGCAACAACAGGCAACTCCTGTGCAAACACGTGTGTCAGTTCAAGGTATCGGTGTCATTCAGCTGTTTGCTGTGGTGCTCTTTTAGGTATCTGAAACAATCTTCCTAGAACATCCTGATTAAACTGAGTGAAGTGGATGAAAAACATCCACAAAGCATGCCAGTCTGAGCTCAGTCTCAGATGCGACTGTCAATAGAAAACTGGTGAGAAATGTATGGGACAGCAACCACCTTAATCCACTTTAACAACAGCAACCACGGCTTGTGGTTTAATTCTTCTGTGTAGTCAGATGGGTATCAGGGCAGATCAAGGTCCAGTTACTTCTGCCATATTTAATTTCTTTAAACTTTAACACTTTTTGATTGAATAATATAGCAACCAGAATAGAAGAATAGCTATTTTAATGACAAGAAAACTATGGAACATTTTATGAAAAATTAAAAAATAAAGGTAAAATGAGTACTATATAATTTATAGATGTACTTCAGAAATGCCTTTGCTTGAAGAAAACCCATGTAAGTATTACTATTCAGACATATGTTTGTTGACAAAACAGATATAATGCTATTTCATATAAAGGAAAACATTGCCTCAGGTCAGATATATTGGAGAGCAAGTAGCCATGATTCAATCTTTACAAATATGATGCTGCTTATGAGTAATTAATCTAGATAGGCTATGGTAAAATAAGAATGCATTAAGCAGAAAATCATCCTTTTTAATTTATTTTGTTTGGGCTTTTTTTAATGGAAAATTAAGTGACTATCATTTAATTTTATTGTAGCAGGCCTGGCTACTCCTTAGTTTTCTACTACTGCTGAGTTTTCTTCATAGCAGCTCTGATGGTTCTATGTTTTAAATTTTTGTCCAAAACAGTGCTGATAACACATTAATGTGTTAACTTTTGCTGAACAGTGTGTGCGCAGCATCAAGACCCTCACTCTGTCTCCCCAGTGAGTAGAATAAGGCATGCGCAGAGGCTGAGAGGGAAACTGATATGACAGATGATCTGAATTAACCAAAGGGATATTCCATAACATATAATGTCATGCTCAGCAATGAAAGGGAAAAGGAGATTTTAGAAAGTTGCCCATCTTTTGCTCAGGAGCTGGCTACCCAGGGGAGGTGGTAAGCTATGGCCTTTGTATCACTTGTTTTGTTTTCCTCTCTTTCCTTCCATTTATCCTTCACTTATTAAACAATTCTTTTCTTTTTCCTTTTTTTTTTTTTTTTCCTGTCTGTTAGTTTTATAATAATTTCCCCATTTTCTTAGTTTTATTTTTATTTTCCTCTTCCCTTGTTCCACTGGGGGTGGGGAAGGGAAGTGAGCAAGTGACTGTGTGGTATTTATCTGCCCACCAAGGTTAACCCATAGCACCAGGCACTTTTTCTTGTTCTGGATGAATAACTTAAATTTTGTTTAATTTCATTTCTACTTCAATTTTTATCTAGAATGAATGTTCCCAGATATACTGGATGGAGCAGACAACACAGGATGTTACTGATCAGGTCTTCTGGGGATAAATCAGATTCATTGCACATGAGCTACATGATAGGTGCAGTGTGTGTGTGTATGTGCTACCTAAAGCTTTCAACAAGAACTGGTTTATAGCCACAACTGTTAGTCAGCAACAGGACAGGCTTCAAGCAAAATTTGGCCAATAAAAAGAAAATTAAGAAGCACATATTCTCATCTGTGAGAGCACCTTCATCTCTGTGCTTAAGCAGCAATGAATTTCTTTCGTTAATTTCCCCTCTTCTTCCCCCATCCAGTGTTTGTTCATAAATTTTCCTTTGGAAAAAAACATGATCACACTGGACCTGTGAGACAAAATATTCTTAGAGGATCTTTTAAACTAGATTCTGATAGAAATATGAGTAACTCCATGTCATCACTATCAGAGATTTCTGCAAGACATATTTTCTGGGGAAGGAAAAAAAACAACCTAGAAACCAGTCTTTTCAAATCATACATACAAGAAGGGTGAAAGAATGGGAGGATGGCAATCTTATTGTACCAAAACTAGATAAAATTATATAGAAACCTACTAAATCATTTGGAAATCCAGAATACTCTGTGAAACCCATAAGGAACTCATTCCTACCTAATTTGTTTGGAAAGAGTCTGGAAAAAGACCACAGAAAATATCTAATTTAGCTCATACAGAAAAGCATTCTGTAACTTACCATTATCCAACAATCGTTTGCTCCTGAAAAAGACTTTGAGAAAAATAATTCTTTAGGTTATATTCCCAGAGATTCAGAGTTGCCTGGGAAACTAGCTGCCATGTGTGGTTCCTCTCATTCCTGAGCAAATGTGGAGTCACATGGATTTTCCATGTGTCAGGTTTAGTTGCTGACTTTTTAAAAGCAGAGGCAGATCTTATGGGCCTTTATACAGTCAGCTTTGCATCTGTGGGACATACTCTCTTTCAGTATGCATTTGATGCTGCTTGCATAAATATTTGTAATTAAGTCTTACACAAAAATTTAGGACTAGATAATTTTTCATTAGTGTTTTGATGATTGCTTTCCATTCTCAACTGATTTGTTCTGTTCTCTGTGATATTGGTGCTAATATCTCATAAAAATCTACACAAGCACTGATTGCTAAGAGCCTAGAAATTTGAGAGAAGCTTCTTGAGATTGAAATGCAAAAATATCTATTTTTAAACTATGTTCTTTTCTTGGCCTGTTGACCCACTGGGGACTGAGCACTGAATTTCATTTTGTGTCTGAACTAAATTAGAAAAAAAATGTTACCTCTTCCACAGAAAAATATGTCTTAAAGTTTCTACATGCTTCTCTTAATTGACTTGCAGATGAGTCAGGCAGCTACTGCTATCTTTGCTTATTGATTGCCTATCTGAAAACAAGACAACAGTAACTTGTCAAGTGATTGTTGTTCACTGGTTCAGCAGAGGGTTTCATGTGTGTACCACATGCCACTACAATGTTTTTCATCAAATACTAAGAAAGAGCATTCATGGTTACTTGAGCATCTAGTCAGGTGTAAGAAATTTTTAGGCTGTAGCGTCTACATAATGACAGCACATACCTTGTGAGATACCGGGATCCTAAATTTATGCTTGGAATCTGAGTGGGATACTGCAAGGCCTTACCATGCCTATCTTTAGATATCTGAATCATCCTCTAGATATTTAAGCTCACAGTCAACTTCCAGTGATATATTATCAGATACCTACTACTAGGATACTACCTATAACAAGAAGAACTGTGCTTAAGAAAGAAATCTTCCTGTTTGAAAACAGCTTTGGGAAACAAAACAAAACAAAACAAAACAAAACAAAACAAAACAAAACAAAACCAAAGCCCAAAACCCCACAGGCCATTCATATCAAGGCACATGAAACTGCTTCATTTGTATAGTTTCTTTCTTTCAAGAAACAACATGAGCAAAGTCAGTCCCCATCCAAAGCAAGATCGTTCTGCTGCAAGTGTTTGAAGGTGACTGTTAGACAAGTCACTACTAGCAAAAGTAACTAGTGTTTAAAAAAGAAATTAACATGGAGAAATCTAATTGCAGAGGTAAAAAGGTCATTGTGATTTATGCAAAAATACCCTCCCCCAAAAAAACATTCAGCTTCTTGTATCACTGTTTCAGCTGCTTTTATAGCAGTAGTAAATAATAATGTATTTGATGTGGCTATTGTTGTTATCCCATTCTAACCCTTAGCAGAATAAACTTACAGACATCACTGGTGAGAAATGCAATGGCACTGCAGACATTAAGGCTAGCTGTACTGGAACTTATATAACTGGTGGTGAAACATTTAGTAAATTTGGTGAAAGACTAATAATCACAAATTGCAAGTGCACAGAAGTGTCACTAAAGAGGCTTTAAACATACCTGATCAATTATATTCACTATAAGCACCTGTTGAACTTTGCTGCTAATGTAATATATCCAAGGAAATCATATTCTCTTAAATTGATCTTGCACTTAAGACTTACAAGTAAATTAAAAGGTAATCAGCATTTGCAAGCACTTGTCTTCCCTGTTAAATCATTGGATGTCAGGCCGTAAACTGGGATGAAACTTCAGAAATAGATTGTAACCCCTCAAAAAGTATTCATTATGTAAAAGAAGAGACTATAAATATTTAGCAACAGTGGCATCAATATTCTAATATAAATGCAGTGCACTATCAATTTTATTGTACTTTCTCTGTGAACAATAAAATGACTGGGAATGTTGTGTTTACATTCTCACCCTGTGTTATGTTCCTGAAGTCTTAAGCCACAGGTCAGCAATGTGCTTTGCTTACTTATTCAGTTCAGGTTCACCGGGACTTAAATATGTGCAGAAATACTTTGTTCACTTACTTAAATCTAGTTTTGAAATGTACTGTGAATCAGGTTTAGAATTTAAGATTTTTGTAATGATTGTGAACATTTGCAGAACACAATGCAATAGAAATATGCTGTTGGGTAGCTATTGTTAGCAACATACATCAAAAACAGCTTTTCTGTAGCTGTTATTTGGGTGCCTGATATGCGTATGCAGAGACAAAGTGCGCTTTTCAAGCCAGATGTCCATATTCTTAGCAGCTAGAAAATCTTTCGGTTTCACTGTTTCCTTCAGAGGATCTATGCTGATTGTCTGACTTTATGCAGTATATCGGACTTTGAATTCTTTAATAAGAATTACCTAGAGGAGTATAGAAATGTGGTTTGTTTAGGGTTGCAGCTTTTTTTTGTTGTTGTTGGTGGTGGTTTGGTTTTTGGTGATTTTTTTTTTCTGTTTTGTTTGGTTTTAAACTTAACAAGACTTTCTCTGTCTTATGACTTCTTTAACATCTATTTTAAGATGAAATGACTCACACTCTGGAGTTAACATTTCTCACCCTGAGAACTTGGGTGACAGTGCATAAAAAACACTTCCAGATAGCTACAGGTAGGTGAGATGAGTTCAGCCTGTCATAATTGAATGCATTCAGCAAAGTGGAACCATAAAACTATATAACAGTGAGGGCTTCCAAAACTATCTAATGTTTCCAACCAAGTATTACAGTTAGGTGCATAAACTATTACACAAAGCATGTCAAAAAACTGAGATACTCATGCTGACAGCTGCAAGCTGTGTTTAATCTTAGCCTTACCTAAGTTATCCCCTATGGCTCCATATTAGCAACATGTATGAACGTGTGTAGTTGTACAGTTTAGATCAAGCATCAGTATCCTGTAGGAGACAATACTCTGTTTTCTACAGTGCCTGTAAGCAGATGGTAGGTTACAAACATATATGATACTGTCCCTTTAATATTCTCTTAGCTTCTGCACTTTTCCAGCTCAGAGGGCTTTCTGAGTCTGATGCAGTATGCCTGTTTAGTAACATTTACTGGATCTCCTGTCAAAATGCTTGTCCAGTCTACCCTGTAAACATGTAAAGGTTCTGCCTCCAAAATTCCTCTAGCAAACCATCCCACAGGTCTGGCACCTGCAGTGTGAAGAAGCATCTCTTTCTGAGTCTGGCTTCTGTCATCTTCATCTGCTGCTGCCTAGTTTTTGTGTTAGGAGAAACACCCTATATTAGGCATGATTTTTGTCTTATTTTCTACAAAGTAATTTCTTAGTCATTCTGAGGAAGTTTTTCCATAACATATTTTTGGCCTTCTGTGAACCTTTTCTGTGTCATTTTTGAGGAGACCGTTAACTGTGGTGTGCATGAACTGTGATTTTGTACAATGGCGTAATGATGTTTCTTTTTATTTCTTTATTTCTTTCCTTGTAATGTCAAACACATGATTCATTTTTCCACTCCTAAAAAGCACTGAACTGATATTTTCATCTGTCACAAACAAAAAGACTTACTCCAATGGCCACAGGCAGCATAGACCCTGTCATTTTGTGTGTGAAGCTAGGTTTGTTTTCCCCCACATACATTACTTTATCACAAAAGAACTAAGCCTGCTTTTTTTTTCTTTTTTTCTTTTTTTCCCTTGACCTTTGAATTCCTTTATTGTGTGCAAACATGGTCATGCCACTGCTCACTACCATTTTCAGGTCACTTATGAGTATGTTGAACATTTTAAGTCCCACCCTCTGTGGAATACCACTGGCAACTTTCCTGTATATGACATTTAATGATTTGTTTCAGTTTTCTTCCCTATCTTTTAACCATTTATTTACCCCATCTTAGGACCTGCCTTTTCTGTTGTTTAGTTTTCCCCCAAGTGTTTTGCACAAGACCATACGAAAAGACTTTTGAAAATCCAAGCAGAATATACTGAGTGTATTATCCTTACCCACAAGCATTTTGAACTCAAAGATTTGTAAGACAGAATCATAGAATAGTTAGGGTTGGAAAGGACTTGCTATGGGCAGGGACACCTCACACTAAACCATGTCACCCAAGGCTCTGTCCAACCCACCCTTGAACACCGCCAGTGATGGAGCATTCACAACTTCCCTGGGCAACCCATTCCAATGCCTCACCACCCTTACAGTAAAGAACTTCTTCATATCCAATCTAAACTTCCCCTGTTTAAGTTTGAACCCATTACCCCTTGTCCTATCACTACAGTCCCTAATATAGGACTTCCATCTATTCAGGTCTAAGCTAATTCAGTGTCAACACACTCATTAATTTACCTGCAGGTTTACAGGTCTGTACTTCCTTAGGTCCCCCTGAAACATTTGTTTTTAAGGATTGTCACTACATTTGCCATTCCCAACTACTCGGATACTAAGAGCTAGATGAGATACAGGGTACATCTATATTTGTGCTAATTCATCCTTGCTTACTGTTGGTACTTGTGAGTGAACACTATCCAAGTTTAGCCAATTTTAGTTTTATTGTGCTTCTTCTCACCATGATAACCTTCCACTGGTAGTGTTACTTCATCTGCAGGTTGATCATTTGTTAATCCCCGTCTCCTAATCCCCCAGAATATTCTAGCATGGGAATTTCCCCAGGCTTTACTACACTGAACACTGATACACTTTATTTATCTCCCTTGAAGTGGTTGTCCTCTCTGAATGTATTTTTGTTGTGCATTGTTTAAAGGATCATTTTACTCCGTTAACTTTGATGGTTTAGATCAGATTACAGGTTACATTATACTACAATTTACAAGTTATAAATTGCAAGTTACAATTTAGCTAAGCCACCCAAAAGTTGTCTAGTCATGAAAATGAGTTTTAATTTGAGACAGTAATTCACTGCCATAGTGCAAAACACAGTCCCTTCGGTAAGAAAACAAAAATCCTCTTTCCAAATATCTACAAAAAAATAAGTGCTCCAGTAACCAGAAAAGAAACTACCTTGTGAATTAACAACAGTTTGAAGAAACGTTGTTTTAATCACGTTGTACAATTCCTTCACCTAATGGTGAAGCTTTTTTTATTATTATTATTCATTTTCAATATGATGGACTACTCAGATAAGTTTAACACATTCTGATGTCTTTGACAAGAGGAGGAAAAAAAGTGTGTACCCAGCAAGAAAAATAGGAGAAAAGTGCATTTTGCTAACTATTAAAATAAAACCCAAGGCTTTTCTTCTAAACTCAGCACAGTGTTTTTCAGTATCACCTTTGTACAACAGTGTGTTGTATTTGGCAAAGCATTACTGTCAATTCATATTCAGGACACACATCTTGTGTGTGCAAGATATAGTCTTATAATGAATTATAAATCCATCTCTTCCCTTCAGGGTTTTTTTTTTTTTTTTTTTGAATATTTTTTTTCTTGCTTTAAAATATTTATTGTAAACAGACTTGGAAAGAAATGTAGAAATGTCAGCTGTAATCTGCATTTTGCATACTGGGGAAGCCCTAGAATGCAAGTCATCTTTCATATTCTTCTTGCATCCTTCCTGTTTGTCTTTGGAGTGCCTTGGAGCTGACTGAGGCATTTTCTCACCCTCCCAATAATTTTGAGTCACCATGGTTTGTTCTTTTAAACCCCTGTCATTTCATATGGTTGCTAAGTAATGTACTGGCACAAGCTGGGAGCCTCAGGAATAGGAATGTTGGGACCAGTGCCAGAATTACTTCTGCTCTGTAACAGAATAATATGTCATCAGCTACTCCACTTGGGAAGCTATGACTGTGATCTTAAAGTATTTTCTATTAGAACTTCCCCTCTGTCTTTTCCCTCGTGGTTTAACCCCATCTGGCAACTAAGCACCACACAGCCATTCGCTCACTCCCCCACAGCAGGATGGCAGGGAGCAAATAGGAAGAGAAAAAGTGAGAACACTTGTGGGTTAAGATAAAGACAGTTTAATAATAAAATATAATACTAATAGTAATAATAAGATGAAAATAACTAAGAAATAAAACCCAATAAAGACAAGTGATGCAAATGAGAATAATTGCTCACCACCGCTGGACCAATGAGCAGCCACTCCCAGCACAGCGCCCGTACCCCCTGCCCCCCTGGTTTTGTGTGCTGAGCATGATGTCATATGGTATGGGATATCCCTGTGGCCAGTCAGTTCATCTGTCCTGCCTGCATCTGCTCCCAGCAACTTGTGCACCCCCAAACTACTTGCTTTGGGGTGGGGTGAGACACAGAAAAGGCCTTGACTCTTTATAAGCACCGATCAGCAGCAACTAAAACATACTTGTGTTGCCTCTAACAGTTTCCAGTGCAAATACAAAACATAGCCCTATGCCAGCTGTTATGAATAACAAACTGAACTCTGTCCCACACAAAATCAACACACCTCAAGAAACAAAACTAATGAAGCTTGATTTTCTGGCCTCAGAAAAAGGTAGAAAAAAACATCAGGTAGAATTAAATAAGCAACATTGGTCTACATGCGGAATTAATTCTTACCATCTCTGAAGGAACTGTGTGACTGAGCAGATCAGGCTTTCTAACAGGGTAAAGTGGAAAAGTTCACTGACATTTCTGAAGCTCTGAATTTGGCAAAGAACAAGTGCAGGCTTTCACTCAAGCAGCCAGAGCTTTGAATCTCAGTAATGACTTCAAGGAGGATGTCTTGCAGGTGTATCTCTTTCAGGAGTGCAGATCAGACATTTCCTTCACCATATACAATTTGTTCATGGGTCTAGTTTTCTCAAGATCAGGATAAATCTACAGTCAAAAGAAACTTCCTATCTTACAGTTAAGCCCTCTGCCTAGTGGGTGCTTTGGACCCAACTTTTACTTGTAGCTAGTTATGTGGGTTTTTTTTTTTCTTTTTTTTAAAAATTTTATGTTGATGGCTAAGGTTGTGCTTTCTTGGCTTTATTACTCCATATACTTCCCTGGAGTTTTTGTTGTTTCTTTGAGACACATAGACAGAACTAAGCCCACACTGTGCACTGGTACTTCTTACTGAATTTCCTATACACAGTCTTTGAACCATTTGGCAGTGAAAAATTGCTGAGATGATAAAACATCTTGTTTATGAGCACCTGCTACGATGGCTTTTCAGTGCTTGCAGATCCACGGTAATTTTATGGAAATTAGAGAGTATAACTTCATCATATATGTTGTTTTTGTAAATATCGTAACAAGTAAAATGTATAATTGTTGGGGCACGGTCTTTTTTTTTTCTGTGTTGCTGTTATTTTCTGTGTAGCTAAGGATAGCTACACAGCATCACTTTGCCAAATAACTGTTCCTTAAGACTCTCAAGGAGAGTTCTAGATAACACCTTACTTCATCAAAGCGTTGTTCCTATCTGTAAGCTCCATAGCTGAGAACAATACATTTTGCTGTTTGGCTATGCCTTTAGGCATATAGTATAAAAATGTTTCTAAGTAAAAAGTACTTCTAACCCATCTTCTGCCTGTTATATTTGGCACATTCAAGATGGCACTTTTCTCTTGCAGAAGACAGATGAAAAAATTATTACCAAATTTCCACAATTGTTTCATTTTTCTGCTTATGCCTGGCAGCATGGCTTCTTGCAGGCTCAATGCCTCCAGTCACATTAACTGTTCATTTGCATCTCCCAGTTCAGATAAACTTTTGGCTCTATCTTCAGTCAATATGGGAGAAATGAAGACTGTATGTTGGCGACATACCTCATAACAGAGAGGGCTACTCTGAACACTGGGAATGCAGTGGCCATATGGTGCACGCAGTATCGATCAGGAACGTGGAGAGCTCTGGTACGTCCTGTGGAACTTACGGGTAGAAGAAAACTACAACCAACATGCAGATTCACAGCCTAATTTTTACTCTCATTTTTCCAAGTAAAACTGGACTTCGAGCTCTACAGTCTATAGAAAACAGGGGCAGACGAGTATGCTGCTTGACAGCTTTTATGTGCATGAGGCTTAGATCCCTGAATTTTGAACAGTCAGCCACCCAGCAGTTCTGTAACACTACGTAGCCTTAACTTAGAGATGTATGTGAGAAGATAACAATAACATTATTAAAGGCATTAAAAAACAATGTTCCTACTGTTAAAAAGAAAAAAGTGAAGTACTGCAAACTGAAGAAAACGGTTTTATATCTTTAAAGAGCTTTATTATAGAAAGATATTCTTAAAGCAGCATGAATCAAAACATGTAACAATTGAGTTCTGTAATAGAAGTCAAAATCCTTTCATAAAGCAAGACAAACATAAGCAAAATACAAAGCCTGATGGAAAACATATAGATTTTTTACTTTACATGGCTGTGCATCATGCTGCATTTTATGGGTGCCAAGGAAACCTCCCAAGTGCTATGCAGGAGACAAAAATAGTATTCTAAATTCAGCCTTTCAGAAAGTGTCTGAGAGATTCCCAGAAAGGAAGTATACTGTGATGTTCCTCTCACATCACAGTAAAAAGTCTCAAAAGCTAAAAAGAGATGAATTCTTACAAACTGAAAGGTCAAAAATTTAAAATAAGAGATTGTAGAGGAACCAAAACCTGGGGAAGGAAGCTCCAAACACAAACTCAGGTGTCTGCAGGCACCAACAGCCCTGGAGACTAACTAAGCTGCATTTCGCAAAAGAAATTTCACAACCCCTACTGAGTATTTAGCTGAATAAATGAAAATAATTCTCCTTCAACATAGACATTTACATCACTGATAATAGATTGAATGGTTTGTTTTGTTTTGTTTTTTAAGTATTTGCAAAAATTATATATAACTCATTTTAGAGCTTTTCCTTGGAATCATGCTGGATTTTGTTGACTGGTAAAGGAAGGAGGCTGACTAATTTGGAAGAATTCTACAGGCCTCACAATGAAATACTCCAGCATAATTTTTAAACAGAGATCTGATGTTCAGACCACTTGCACAATCAAACCTTTCCCATTCTCACTGACCTGGAAGGATACTTCTATAAGAGATCTCAAAGGAAGCCTCATAGATATTTGTCAGTTAGTTCATGCTTGAATGTCCCTGAATGTGTACACACAGATTTCCTCACAATAGCTTGCTTGTTGCAGTGGTAAAAAGAGACCCATGCTCTTAGTGATGAGCCTGTGCCACTCTGTACCTAAGTATCTTCAAAAGCAAATAGGGACCTTCAGTACCTGCTGATGCCCAAGTGATTTAGAGAATTCCAGCCATGGTCTGGAAACTGGACAACATGAATTCAATCACTTACCTCAACCATACTGATTTCCTACAGATAATTAGGGACTTCTCGGTAGCTCCATCTATGCTGTTTGAAAACCTATTTGTTAGTGAGAAAGAAAGTTGCAGCTTGGTAGATCTCCCCAAGTACACACTCTTGGAAGAGATTAGCGAAGCACATTTCCATGGCAATGCAGTTCCCAGAGACTCTGTTACAAAGGTAAAAAGTGTTGAACACGCTTCATGGTATTTAGTAAGCCAAGTCACTAGCTGTAGCAAGCTGTATGTCTGCAGAATCTAGCAATTTTTCCAACACAAATAGTAAGGACAACTCTTAGCAAGACTTGTTCAAGCCTACCCTGAGGCCAGAGAAAGCAAACAGGAAGCTGATGAGTATCACACCACCCTTCCTCACACTGATGAGTTCTACCTACTTCAGGGGTTCAAAGCCTACTCAGTACCACCTGTATGAGATCAGAAGGGAGCATACATAATGCAAGCAGATGGAAGCTTAAGCCAGGAAAACCAGAACCACTGGGCCTTGCAAGTCTGACCCCCACCCCCATCTTCTGCAGCACTCACTTAGAAAAGTCTGTATTTGTTTGGTCTAGCCCCCTCTTCACATCATCACTATCTCTTTTATTCCTATGATTAAGCCTAATATTTTATTCTCCTGCCTTAGCAAATCCCCTCACTACAGAAATTCTAAGTGAAATATCAGGACTCTTAAACAATAATTGGTGGCTTTAAAAAGACACTTTCAGCTCTTCACTTTACAAAGCTGTAACTCTACTCCCAAGGCTTTGCCTATCTATTATAATTCCAAGAGCTACAAGAAAAGGTCTTACTGTATTGCTGAGTGGTACCTAGCACAGTAGGATCGTAATATCATACCAGTTATTTACAATGTATTTGTTGTCTTTTCACAGGTAGAAGGGTTGACAATGCTGTCAGTTGTGCCACCCTCTTCCCCTCTGCCTTCAGCTGTATTTGAAGGAGAGAAATGAATAAGGCAACACATAAACCTCACATAACACCAGGGGCAGAGGAAACAATCCATGACCACATACTCTCCCCAGATGACTATATTAAAAAACATGTAATTTAGGGACACATCTAATCTCATTTTCAGAAAATAGCAAGCATTGCTGTCTGTTAGCTCTCTTGGTAAGTTAGTTCAATGTTTAATTAACCTCACTGCTAGGAACTTCATCTGAATTTCAAGATTGAAGATTCACATTTTAACTTCCAGCTGCTGGATCGTATTATGTTTTTGTTATTAGCAAGAATGAAAAATGTCTTAGTACTACACATCCTTTCTTTTTTTATAGGAACGCCTATAAATAGTAATACTGGAAAGTGGTTTTCACAGTGGCTCAAGCACTCTTGCAAAGAAACCAAGTAATAACCACCCTATATGCAAATAATTCTTATATCAAATATTTCAATTTTTACAGCTTTATCTTTTTTTTTTTTTTCTTAACCAACGTGATGGCCACAAATATTGATTAGATCATTTGTTCTGATTTTTCACAGGATATTAAATTTCACAGAGATCAGGAGAAGCAAATGATTGTACTTAGAGCAAACTGTAGCAGTCCTCAGGTGACCTAACTGTGGTTTGGCAGGAAACTGGAGTGACGAAGATGTCATTGCCTTAATTCCAGCAATGATAAAAAAAATGCTCGATAACTCTGTGGGATGAACTATGTCTTATTCAACAGGTAGGGAAAAAAAAAGTCAGCCTACTCTGTAGGAAAATGTTCCAATCCTGAATGTGAAACCTCTTAAACTCTCAAGCATGTGGGCAGGACACATACCTAGCATCACTGTTTCAAGGGTCATCACTCACTAGCTACAGCCAAGTTTTCTTTGATGCTCAATAGAAAGAAAAAAAACAAAGGAACAGTAGCATGCATAATCAGCTGTGCACTAGGAAGAAAAATTCTCCTTCATTACTGAAACCGATCAGCTGCAGTTCTGAAAGATGGGGTTCACTTACAGTTAATACCCCAAGCAGGAAATTTAAAAATTGTTAGTGTATGGAGGACAATGCACGCAATTTTCTTCTTCCCATGACACAAAGAAGAAAGAAACAAACAGAAAGTTTCCAAAACTCACAAATTTTGAAGTTTACCACCATCTACGTTTATCCAACTCAAACCACACACATAGGGACACTGACATTTCTCTGTGGAACTGTCTTAAAGCAAATATTTATTTACCAATGCCAGGCCTTGCTTTAAAGGCAATCAGAGAATCATAGAATAGTTAGGGTTGGAAAGGACCTTAAGATCATGATAGAATCATAGAATGGTTTGGGTTGGAGGGTACCTTCAAAGATCATCTAGTTCAACCCCCATTTTAAGGTGGATAATTCTTTCTCTATCTCCATGGTTAATGGCTGTCACTGCCAGGAAACTACATCTGTTTTTAAAACTGCACTTATTTAGCTTCACTCTCTAGCTACTTTTTTTTACTTTATGCATTTGTAAACAAGACTGAAAAGCCTTTTAGTAATTTGTGGCTCTTCCGTGTTTAATTGCCTTTAAAAACACAGAGATCAAATAATCTTTCAGCCTTCTACTTGAATGTGATTTTTTTCTTAATTTTTATTTTCTTGTCTCCTGGATCATTTGTTAGCTTTCCTTGAAAATTGTTCTCCCATATCTGTGTTCAAATAAGGCATATTAGGCATATTTTACTAATGGTATGTAAAGTCAAATGTGCATCAATGTCAATGCGCATCATTGATCATGAAACTGGTCTGGCATGCGTTCTCAGCGTGGTCTTCACCTCTATACTTTGGGAGGCATATAATAGGGATTTTTAGCAAGTAGACATCTTTTTTTTCCTCCTCAAGGGATCAACCTATGAAGGAGACATTCACTTACACCCCACGCTCCCCCACCAGGCTATTTATAGCAGCATTTGAGAATTATGAAGATTTCCGATGGCCTTTGAATACCCTTGTAACCTGCCTGCAGCTTTAGTTATGGATCAGAATGTTGCCACACATACAGCATGTGTTATACCTGCTGCCATACCACCCTGACAATGCCCTATTTCATCTGATCTTGAAATTTAAGCAGGGTCAGGCTCTGGTCTTGTCTAAGGTTAAATGATGAGGACCACCAAGAGATTTTCCCCAAGGCTGGACAGTCAAGAGTGGCAGGGTGTGTGGGATTGTATGGGCAAGCACCTGAGTCAGTTGGAACTTCATTCCTGAACAAATGCGAAATCCAGACAAATTTAGCAGAACACTTAAATGAGATATGCTGTTGTCCTGGCAATACCAGACAGGGTTAAATCATGGCTATGTGCTGGGGCTTGGCCTACCTCTGTGGATGATTTCCTGTTAGAGAATGGATATATGCCTGCTCTGAATGAAAGCAACTGTGTGCAGCTGGCCATGTAGCAGGGGTAACTCCTGGTTACCTCTGTGCAGCCAACCCTGGAAAAGAAATGACTCTTGGATAGCTAATGAATCAAGAATGCAGGCCTGTAAGATAAGAAGGAGCTAAGATAAGGAGGTTGCTAAATTGGACTGTAAATCTTGCTTGCTTACAAAAAGCACACTTTAGGTTCTCACGAAATATATTAACCAACAGTATACCTGTTGCTAAGTATATGTAACCAATCATAGATAGACACGTAGTGTTAGAGCTGTAAGTCTAAAGGATATAAACTGTAACTGCGCCATCAATAAAGGGCTTTTGTCTAATAATATTGATTTCTGACTGAGTCCATCGTGGCAGACGTCTACAGAGCCCTGCTCTGTAAGGAGCAGGAAAAAGATGTCTCTGGATACGATAGCAAAGCAGCAGACAACACAGCTACTCAAACCCCAACAACAGGCACTGCAGGCATTCCAACCCCAATGAAAGACACCACAGCCACTCCAGCTCCAGTGACAGACACTGCAGCTACTCCAGCTCCAGTAAAAAACACTGCAGCTGTGTTTTTTACAATACAGTGAAAGATATTGCAGCTACACCACCACCCCTCCTCAGTTTATGATGACATGTCAATGTGTTATCAGCATTGTTCTCAGACTAAAGTCGAAAACACAGGACTGCATTAGCTACTAAGGAGGGAAATAACTGTTATAGCTGAACCCAGGACACAGTTTGTCTTCTGTTATTCGTAAATATTGATATCAAGTTTTCAACAGATCTTCACTTTCAAAGGCTGAATTTCCCTGATGGTGCCACCATCTTTATCATTGAAGCTCTGAACTATTACCTCTTCTCCAAATACACGAAAACACATTTTCGTGCATTGAGACCATTTAGCAAGGTAATTTTGATCATTTGATAATAACATCTTGCCTTTGTAAAAAATAAGCCTTAGAAATATGCAAGTTTAGAAAGAAAATGCTTAAGCCATCACTATATTCCCCAGGTAAAATACAGTCTACTTAAAAACTTAAGCTGTATGTCCTTATGGCAAATGTCTCGGAGAAATACAAGCACAATGACAGCACATGCATCCATTATTCAAAGATGTAATCTAATGAAAAAGAATAAAGGTATTGTATCATACAGGATCAAACTTTCATGAAACTACCCTGTACAGTTTTATCTTCTTGTGTATTTACAGAATGCAAAAATATTTATTAAATCATTATCAGTTGTCTTCTTTTTGTGTCATTCTTTGTTTCCATTTTAGTCTCCCAGTCCTTCAGTATTTTTTCAAAGTTTAACAAACATTAACACCGTTCTTGGTGTGGCTAGCACAACTGGTTCATTTAATGCTCAAATTTGGAAGTACTTTGGGCTCAGTGATATGAGCATATTTATTTTTTAGGATACTTTCTTTCACATCCTTCTTATGTCAAAATTGGTAAATTTGACCCTCATCAGATTTAGTGAATGCATCTGCCAACATTCTTCTAAATATGGAAAAGTGTCTTTATATTTGGTTTAGCACCTTTTGCAATCTTTTTTGTTAGCATTTAGCTATAGCCCTCTACCTGAATGCAATAATCATGTTTCAAAATACTTAGAGCTTTAATCTTATTCACTGCTGATACTCGCTGGTTCTTTTAGCTTCCTTCATCAGTCACATACGTCTTAAATTGTAACTTACAATGTTTGCCATTTTCTTAAGCTTTGGTAGATAATTTTAAAAAAATGCCATTTTTATTTTTATTATTGATTTCATATAAGCTTTTGACCACTATTTAGCATAAGTTTCTTAGTGTTTTGGAATTGTGCATCTGGAGTCCATGAACAAGTCATAGTTTTTATTTGAACTTTTCTACTTTAAACTAATGTTTCCAATAAATTATCTTTACTTTAGGTTTTAGAAAACTTTTTTTTTAACTCTTTAAAAATAAATAAGCAGCCAGACAAATAATTTTGCTCAGTACCAAAGTCTTCTTACAGAGAAATACAAGCTAAAGATTGATAATTAACATCTAAGCAACTAATAATTTTTAGGTTGATGTTTAGCTCTTACATTTCTTAAAGTGAGATTCAGCACTGAGGCCTTCAGTTTCAAATAAAAACGCCTAAACTTAAATAGCTCCATTTGAGTTGTCTAAGGTCTCACTGTAGTCAAATGAGACATAAGCAAAGCAGTTAGGGGAGCAAGGAGAGCTATTCACTTAACATAAGAAAAGATTTAGCTGCTTACGTAACTTACCATTTTAGATAACTTTGTCCTGTCACATACTGGCCTGTCACAGCTGGTCCAGAAAGCAATTATTTTTCTATAGGTCATGTATCACATATCACAAATGTCAGCCCTGTACAAACATAAGCTCCACTGTAGGGCTTTTCAAATGTTACCTATGCTTAAGCAGCTGAATCCCCTTCCCAGGTGTCTGCACAGCTGAATAGCTCTCTAGACTTCATGTCTTCAAGATCTAGGGTTACCTAAAGGGTATATGAAACATTTTTACAGCACTGGCAGTTAGGACACAACCTTTGGGAGACGTCTGTCTTTCTGGAGCAGTGGCAGAAATAAAAAAGCTCTCAAATTGCAGTAAAAAGCCTATGGGCAAGCAGGTAAATTAAGCTTTTGATCTCCATTGACCAGAGAGATGGATACCTACCTCATATATAGACACCTTTAAGATAGACACCTAAGTTTAGATGACTCATTTGCAAACTGAATCTCATCATTTCACTGTATGTAGGATATTATTTTCCATATTATTTTATTATATTTAAAATTGCTAAAAAAGTTTTATGCTGGCAGGATAAGACATCATGCAACATTTCCTCATTATGAACCTGATAAGGTTTTTTTGTAATTCCTGTGTGATACAAAGAGAAGTTTAAGGAAAAGTTAATACCTTTAACTGCTGAGGAATCAGAGATATTCTATCTGTGATTTTACTGATAGAACTCTTATTCATGAGCAGTTGAGCTCCAACAACTCCCAGTTTTTAGGTACTCTTTTCCTTGTTTGTTCTGTGTGGCAATAATCTTCCATTTCCCAGACAACACGAACAAAAATGTCTAACCAAGTGCCTAAAGCAGACCTATTTAATTATGTCTTTTACTGATATTGACTCTCTTACACCTCTTAATCACAATATTCTTTGAATACTATCCTATCTGCCCTTACGTTCTAAAGGTATTAAAACTAAATGCTGTTTCAATTGCTATGATGAGTCTTTAAAAAAAAAAAATCTGCTGAAAAAGCAGATACTTTCTCTCATGCCATAGTTGTAATTAAGAAGTTGGCATTTGCTTTGTGAGTTTTGCTCTGTGAAATAAACAGTATTACATGTTATATAGTCTTTTTTTTCCTGTTTCTGCATTAGATTTTCTTTGATTGACATTTTATATTTAGGGATTTTTTTTTTTTTTTTTCTATTGTCAGGGCATTTTGGTTGTTTTCTGTATCCAAGATAAAAAATGAAAAAAGCTCTGAAAGAGGCTAGTATAGACAGGCTTAATCCATTTACTTCTGGAAATATTTGCATATTGGAAAAACAACTGCAGTAGAATTGCTTATAGGAACTATACTCAGAGAGAAAAAGATCTGGTCCAAAGGGGTGTATATCTCACTCATACCTGTGCAAGTGCTTTAAAGTGAATGAAGTATATCAGTCCTTTACTATTTCTTTTTTACATTCATTGAATAATTGGACCAAATTTGTGCTCCTCTCTTTACATCTCCCTTGAGCATGGCAAAAGTTGGAAAAATATTTATAAGGAAGAATAGTTCAGAAAGTTTTCATTGTAGACTATAGTTTTGTTTGTTTTTTTTTTTTTTTTTTATAAAGCAGGCTAGCATGAAACAATAGATGGCCATAACAACATGGAAATGGAAAAGCAGGATCTAGTACTCTAAAACCCCTCCTTAGATGCAACATCTTGAGTTGAGAAAAGAGACCTAAGGGACGTGCTCACTTCCTAAAGCATCATCAAATGCTTTTCCAGCATCCTTCTGGAATTTGGTTCTGTTTTCATGCAGAGTATATCTTAACACAGAATGTTGCTGGATTAATGTAGTTAATTTAAGTAAAGAAGACATGTTTTCTTGTGGTCATAAATGGCAAAAAAGAGAGCCAGACAGAGAGCTAGACAGATAAGTAGAACAAAACATAGTTCTGCTCAGTGCCTGTGACTGATAACCATCTGAAACATAACACAAGCATTCAGAGAACTTGTTATTCCCTCATGCAAGCCTTGTGACTTGCAAGCCACAATAACTCACAAGACCTAAGCTTCAGAATGGAGTCCGGAGGGCACAGATTCCTCTTCAACATAGCTTATACATGTCACTGTGCAAGGAAAAATAAAAGGTCCAGTTCTTGGAGACATGTCACAACTATTTAAATATTTCTTACATGTTTCTAATGTTGTCTCCTTGGAAACTGGAGTTTCAGCTTGTCTACTAATCCTTTTTGTCCAAGCTCAGGTACAAGAAACTATTATCAAATTGAGATGCTGGTAACTCTGACAGCTTCACATCATCAGTAAGCTACAAGTGTGAAGTAGAAAATGTATATAATTTTCTGCTTATTCTCCTATTTGTCCTGCTGGAAAAATGAGTTGATAGAAGTAGCAATATTAGCCTTTGAATTCATTACCACTCACATACAAGGAAAGATGTATGCATTTAAATAACAGACTTGAAAAGGTTGTCCTTACATTTCAGTTGAGGAAGAATAAAGTAATGAAGAATCTTTATAATGTTAAATCTCACACTAATTTATAAATGAAATCAAAGTTTTAGGAATTTTTCTTCATTTCATTACATTCTGATGCCTGCATGTTCAAAAATGCAATAACATGCAATAGATTGTATATTTGATATGTTGAGTGCAGAGTAGCAGAAAGGATACCAAAAGAACATATTTCATAATACTCTAATTGTTACCATCCATGGATAGACTATAAAAAGAAAGCAAAGGAAAACTCACATAATCCAGCTATGTGTTTTTACTGAGCTTGCCACCAAATGTTTTCCCCCAAAAGCTTAAAATTTGTAGAATTACAAAGTAATAACAGAAAGCATTGTTTTCCTGATATCTAATTTCATCTTGGAATTAAGGAGTTGAACATATGCTATGAATTCCACTTCTTACCCTAAACTAGCCATTTATTCTAGCTGGATGAATGATAAACACTTCACCCTCAGTAGAGAAATTGGAGAGTACAGAAATTGGAGAGTACAGACTTTAGAAGTCTTTCTGTAAAAGAGATCTATTGCACTTAACATTGTTAATCCACAGTGTTTATAAACGTAGCTCATGTTGTTTTCAACTAGAAGACAATAATTTTAACTTTCGTATAAACCATTCTCTTTTCATGGTAATACAGTATAATTACTCTGGACACTAGACCATAATGCTTTTAAATATTGTGCATGAATATTGCTAAAAATACCTCTAAGATTTAACTACATTCCCATAAGCATGCTTAAAAAATGTGTATGTTAATGCTTTAAACTGATGTTTTATTATAATCAGGCTGCCTGTCTACTTTAATAACCACACAACCAATCATATGGCAGAAGGTTCTAACCTATATCATATCTGCAGTTCTTCTCTTCTGCTACTCACTCTTCTAACCTGGACATCAACTAGAAATTAAAAGGATCAAAATGCATTAAAATAATTGAAGGGCCAGGCCCCAAGGGCAGAAGCCCGTGTACTGTTCAAATGGTAAAGGTGGATGTGCTGGAACTCTTGGGTCACAGGCCTTGGGAGATATGAAACCGCAGACCCTTGAGCCATGGTGCTTGTTATGGAAACCAGAAGGGGTGTGTCTGAGTCAGGGGAGTGGGCAGTGCTGGGTGGAAACTTACAGGCTGCATGGATGGAAATCCTCTGATTGTGCAACAGAGACCCACTGTTTGTAGAAAGTACCAGAAGGCTTTTGTATTAGCTGGGAACCAATCAGAAACCACTGTATCAGGAGTGCGAGTTTTGAAATATCCAATCAGTGTGTTAAAAGAAACATATATAAGTGC
>JARCZZ010025742.1:0-28352 GCA_030323915.1 Brotogeris chrysoptera
CACCTGACCCAAACTGACCAAAGAGGTTATTCTATACCACAGCACATCATGCCCAGGATGTGAAAACGGAGAGCAGAGACCCGGAAGGGTGTGGTGGTGATGGAGTGGGGGGTTCACTTCTGGGAGGTGCACTGGCTGGGTTGGGCTTGGTGAACAGTTATATTCTCTTTCTTTGTACCTCTCCTGACATTATTATTACTGGTGGTAGCAGTAGTGATTTGTGTTATACCTTAGTTACTAAACTGATCTTAACCTGTGCGAGTTGAATTCTTTTGATTTTCCCCCCCATCCCCCCGGGACTGGGGGAAGAAAGAGGGGGAGTGAGTGAGTGAGCAACTTCGTGAGTTTTAAAGACTTAAACCACGGCAGTAAGTAAAGAAATCAGGACTGCCTCCTTTGTCATGCTCCACAGTTAGAATATTTTAGGCATAATATGAAACTGTGTCTCAAAATCAATCAAGAGACAGAAATCTGTAGGAAATCTGGCTTCACTAGTTCATTAGCTGCTCACAGAACTGCTTGTTTACACTGAACACATATTGCAGGCATCAGAAGTATTTGCAGCAACTCATCTGTTTCTAAAAGCTGAGGATCTGCTGTGGTTGCACTACCCTTCACTTCCTCCATTGTGTGCCTATAAATGCCTCTGCACTTTTGTACATTTGGCTCCAAGTGATCCCTGTAGAATATATATACACACAACAAGCAAGAGAGCACATGCAAAGGGGGAAGGTAGAAGGCATTAGAATCACTTGAATATACTATAAAGGGAATATACTAAGTTCTGGATGCAAGTCCTATGAATAGCAAAATTCAAATGAAACTGATTTCATTATTTATGTTTGTAAATTACCTAGCCATGGGGAATGAAGGAAAGATTTAAATAAACAGTGACCACGTCTATTCATCTGCTTTCTTGAATCAGATGAAACTATTCTGGCTGAATCTTTACATTTGAATGGGGTAGGGAAGTTCAGAGCAATTTCAGTCCAGCAGTCTACCAGTGTGCCTGTCAGCTAGCTGCTCCTTAACCGTAAGCTATACAATATGTATTAGAACTAGCTGGCATACTAAATACTGCAGGTTTTAAATGTAGAAAGGAGAATTCAAACATATAATCTGCTTACAGTGTTAAAATTCTTTTCTATTTATGCTGAAATGTCAGTCTGAAATACTCATTTTCATGAAGAACTACCATTCCACTGTGACAAAGGCAGATGCCACAGGTGAGATCAGTGACCTGTTGTGCTAGTCACTATATGACAACACAAGAGTCAATCCCTTTCCTTGAGAGTTACCATCTGATTAAAGTAGGATAAAGGGATTTAATATATATTTATTTTTACTTATACATACAAGCAGATGCTGTGGGTTCCTCAAGGGTACTGCACGTATGTTAACCATTAAAAGCTTTGACTTGCTGAGCACCAAGTCCCATTTTGACTATTCCTTAAGTACCAGCTTGACATTTACAGGGCTCAGGTTACCTTAAGAGTGAACTATTCCTTCCCATTCCATAACTGCAGTAAATCCCAGTACTGTCTATATCTACTTCTTTTGATTAGTGATCCCAAAACATTTTTTTTCTAACTTTCCACATGTATTTAAGAATATAGCAAGCACCATGTGTATCTGCCTTGTGCCTTTCTGAAATCTGAAATAAAATGAAGCTAGAATAATTTGTATTTTAGCCAAAAAAATATTAAGATCAGGATTTTTTTTTTGATTCTACAAAGCACCATTACCAAAACCAGCATTAAATACCTACATTAATTAGGAGTGATAAATCCTTTGTTAGTCTCCCTGTAAGGTGAGTAAAAAAGCGAAAAGTGCCAGGTCCACAAAGCTACTGAGCATTGAACTTCCATTGAAATTTGTGAGAAGCTCCACACCTCTATGGGAGCTGGAATCCAAAAACATCTGTGGACTTTGTCCCCAAATTCATATAGTAAGGCAAAGGGGGCTAAGTCTTGTACTCGCGAGGAGGGTCTTGGATTAGTACACCCTATCTCTAAGCCCAGCCTTTGCCTCTACCAGTACCAATAATATTTGTAGCCTGCAGCCCACGTTGTTCACCTCCATGGAGCTCGTTAAGGCACAGTCTTGAGTTCTGCTATGTGGTCTTCAGAACTATTAATTGACTAATTCATTAATACTGTTGTTAGCTCAGTACCTTTCAGACAGTAATGTCAGTGTTTCAGGTATTCACAGATGCAATTTTTCTATATTTAATATTTAACATGTTTTTATTAAGAGGGGTACTAGGCTACATGTCAATACGTACATCTGTAATGCTTAAAGGATGCATTTCACTGGAATTATGAGGTTTTTTTCTGCTCCTGTGAGGACAGAAGAATTTTAAATCAACAGCTATGAACAGCAGCAACAGCTATCACTTGAGTCACCCCCTTTTGAATCACTGGAGCTTGTAAGTCAGCTACACCATGTGAATGAACTTGTCAGCTCATCTTATGTCATATATTTAACTTCAACAAGGATGAGGATTTTTGTTACAATTACTGTCCTAATAACTTTTATGACTATGCATTTTGTACTACTTTATATCTTCAGTATCACAGATTTTCCAAGTGGGCTTAAATCAGCCTTTTCCCAGTGTCCCATAGATGGAGGCTTGCATTGCTAACCACTCTTTCAGAGCTGGGAAGGAGGGTACTTTTCCTGGCACTTCTCTGAAAAACCTGTCCTTCAGCAGCTGCCCTTGTGCAGAAACTAATCATATTAATAATGTACCTCTGGTCACATCAAGGGTTAAGAAAGCTGCAGTACAGTTTTCAATTTGCAAGTGGTATCTGGCTGCAGTCCCAGATTCAGGACCCCAAAGAGGGGGGGCTTTCACCCAGAAGAGATGGTTTCCTTAGTAACTGTGGCCAATGAAAGAAAATATTCCTGACAGGTAAGCTTGTGCTGGGCTTCCGAGAAAGATAACTGTCTCCAGTGACTGAAATATTCTTCCTCTGTCATCAAGGGACTGATGGATAAGGATATGCCTATAAATCTCCTTCTTTCTCTTTCAATATGGATATTTGGACATCAAACAAATAAGCTCAATATTCTTGTAATATATGAATCTGTTTACTGCTATGACAAACATGGGTTCTCAGGAAGCAGCAGAAACAAAGGTTTTTAAGGAACAATTATTGCAGCACACAGGGATTGCAGGAGCCTCATTTATGCTCAGCTAGTTGTTCCTTTACTGGAGCCACTTGACAGTTAAATGGAAGCCACTTGAATTAAGGCATTTTCACCACTGCTTCCTCTTAAGCAAATGCAATCAATCTCTTCACGGCTCCTTAGTTAAAAGAAGTCAGTGTTTGATGCAAACTGCCTTTGTCTTTGCATTTTGTGCATAAATTTCTGATTAAAAAAGGTTAAGTACATTTCCATTAGAATTTAATTAAATCACTCTGCCTAACTCTTACAATGTATCAATATCAAGTTATGGTCTGCGTCCGTTGTTTTTGTCTCTTGGTGTTTATATTGAACACCATGGCAGGGGGGCTGGAACTAAATGATCTTAAGGTCCTTTCCAACCCTAACTATTCTATGATTCTATAATTCTAAGAGTAGCATTCAAACACTACTTGGCTCCCCCAGAAGCCTCAATGTAATGTTTAAATACATCAGAAAAATAGGCCAAAAAGATACAGAAATTCAAAGAAACCCTGGTCAAAGTCTTTGAGTTTTTTTCTCATTCAAAGTCTAAGTCCATTCATACCTTCTATGGACAAACTTCCATAGTCAAGGACAAGCTTTGTGGAGTAAATGGGCCCATTTAGCCTCCTGATGAGCAGGTCACTGTCTGACTTTGACCTTGGGCTTCCAAAGACTAAGAAAGAGATATTGCCTAGTTTGTTAGAAAAGATATTCTTGACTATATCTGAGATGTCAAAATGGAATCTGTTAGATACATTACAGATACACTGTACAGAGAATTTTTCCACATCTTTTTTTGATAACAAGATGAAAATATTAATTTGAGATTACCCCAAGAAATGGCTTTGGCAAAGCAAGCCCACTTTCCCATAATACATTTATGTTTCTTTGAAAAGCATTTTAAAGTGTCTGTAGTCAGTTATATAGGCAATGAAATACTGTGCTTAATCCACTTAAACATTTGGATGATGTCACAGCCAAATTGTGATGCTGATGTATCAGTGCAGGAAAATTAAGCCATAAAAGGGAATGACTAGAAATATACACATAGAATCATAGAATCATAGAATAGTTAGGGTTGGAAAGGACCTTAACATCATCTAGTTCCAACCCCCCTGCAATGGGCAGTGACACCTCCCACTAAACCATGCCACCCAAGGCTCTGTCCAACCTGGCCTTGAACACTGACAGGGTTGGAGCATTCACAACTTCCCTGGGCATTCCAGTGCCTCACCACCCTTACAGTAAAGAATTTTTTCCTCATATCTAATCTAAACTTCCCCTGTTTAAGTTTGAAGCCTTTACCCCTTGTCCTATCACTATAGTCCCTAATGAAGAGTCATGTCCCATAAGTATGCAGTACTTCAGGGCTGAAAGAGTTGTGTCAGAATAGTATATGAGACTAGATTCAGGCTGATGAAAGCTACATATATTTCAGGAAAAAATATATTAAAAGCAATGGCAGTAGAAACAGCATTGTGATAATGATACAGTAAACTAAAGCAGTAAGTAGTAACACTACGCATCCATTTTTCTGGAATAGTAGATGATGTCTGGTCTGTGGTCAAATAGAGATAAGAGTAGAGTTGACAATGTAAATAGTACCAAGAACTACATGAGTTTAAGAAACTGGTTTTGCAAAGCTAGAGAAGACAAGTAGCATTGGTGTCATAATAGTAACAAACAACAAACAAGGTATTTTAACTTAAAAAAAAAAAAAAAGAAAAAAAAGGAAATACCACATTTTAAAAGAGCCAGGTGTAGAAAAAAAATTATGGATGCAGTGATCATGAATTGAACTTCATTCACTTTAAATGGAGACATGAAAAAAATTTATGGTGCCTACAACTCAATTTACTTTATTGAAAAAAAAACCAAACAAACCACACACTGAGAAATTAAGTAGGCTGAAGAGTTTAAGGATTTAAACTGCAGGCTTTACATTCTTCAAAGAGAAAGTACAAACATTTTTCTGGAAGCTGCCTACAAAATAAATGGAAAACTATTCAAGGAGAAGCTGAATACAAGATGAATAGCTACTATGCAAAAAGTAGGTAAAAATACAGAGAAACAGCAATTAATAATGCTTTTTCTCTGGAGGTGAAAAAGTATAGGATGGATGAGTAGATGCTAGCCTGAACTAAATCATTCTAACCATACTGAAAAGAATTAGAAAAATGGCCATAATTAAAATTAATTAAGAACGTGGAAGGGAAGACAGTCTGTATTTTCATTGTATAATGATACAGTGAAAATGAAGTTAAAAACAACATATGAATGACTTTAAGTAAACTTTCTACCTCAAGCTTTTAAATGAGAGCAATTCTGAACCTAGGGCACAAATAAAATGGCTTGTGGGAACATATACCTCAATAAGAGAATTACAAAAACTGATATGGAAACAAGGATAAGAAGTTTTGTGTGCTAAAATAGATATGGAAGAATATGAAGAATACGAAGCATATGAAAATCTTTTTTTCTGGAATTCCTTGAAGACCTGGTACATATTTCTGCAAACTGGGAAACCAGAATTTTTAATGACCCATTAAATGAGAAGGGGAAATAACATTATAGGACTTGGGTTAAGCAAAGCTTCCTACATTTTGTTAAAGCCTCCCCAAAAGTATCAAGCATAATAAACTTGCAGTTACAAGACCACTAAAGTAGGTTTTTGAAGAAAACCAGCATTTTACAGCATGGAGAATGTGATGGATCAGGCTAGTGCATGCAAACGTGCCTGATGAAGTAACCAAACTTCACATAAAATAAAGGAAGTTAAGGTTTCATTTTAACTTTGTTAGGGGTTAAAAACAGTTATTAACTATAAAGATAAGATTTTAAAGGTAGACAAAGATGTGGGTGAAGAGGGAAACCACAGCAGCTGCTTCTGAAAGAAAATTACTAGGACTGAGTGTATCAAAAAAGACATTCAGTTTTACTAGGAAGAAGGTGCTACAATGTGAATGCAGGTACCAAAGCTAGTGAGAATGTCTTCGGAAGGCTTTGGAACACAGTTCAATCCTGCTCACAGAGATCTTCACATTTTTACTGCTTCATTAATAATGTTACTCTTCACCTGGATTTTTAAAGTAAGATTTTGCTACTGAAATTAGTAGGTGACAAAATTAAAGGAGCTTACCTTTGCAAAGGTGGGATAGGAAATAGGATGCACTTAATTATACCCAATGTCACATCATGCAGTGGTTATGGGAATTTGTCAGCTGGAAGTCATCAGCTAATAAGGCCTGAAGAACATAAATCCGAGGATGACTGTAACATGGCCAGTAGAGAGCAAAATGTCATCTCAGCACCTTAACACAAATTGGATGAGGTATTTCCCAGTGGACTTAGGGGAATATTAATGCAAGTATACTAGACATTACTAAGACCCAGCTGTACTGTGTACACTTTTGATTCCTCATGTATCTGAAGATGCATTTAGGTTATTTGGGAAATAGGTATGTTTAAGAGAGCAGATAGGCCATGTCATAGGCCAGGCTTAAAGTCTGAGAGGGCTTTGACTGGTCTCTATATATGCATCAAGTGACTAAGCACAAGGAACAGAGAAGTTAAAAGGCTGTTGACACAAAAAGAAATGGTTGCAAACTGACTGGAAGTTAGATGGATTCTAGATAACCGAACAACAGAGTGGAGTGTACAACAGCTTCCACATAGGATTGGAGGGGCAAGGAACATGAAAAATATCTTTTCAAGGTAATGTTTGCTCATGTTGTGGGAATGATATAACAGCAAGAAACTGGACCCTGAAGTCTGCCTCTGTCTCTACACTTTTGTGCTGCTAAACAGTAAATGCTTCTGTTAAAAAATAGACATTTTACATAAGAGAGAACTATGTGAAACTGTTACATAAAAACAGTGTGCAGGAGAAAAAGGGCTTCTGAAATCTGATACATCTTTTTATTCTTTGGGGCACACAGAACTGTGGTGGTTGACCCTGGCTGGGTGCCAGGTGCCCACCAAAGCTGCTCTATCGCTACTTTCCTCAGGTGGACAGAGGAGAGAAAATATAACAAAAGACTTGTGGGTGAGGATAAGAACAAGGAGAGATCATTCACCAGTTACTGTCATGGGCAAACAAAATTTATTGCCAATCAACTTGGAGTAGGATAATGAGAAATAAAACCAAATCTTAAAACCACTTCTCCCACCTCTTCCTTTTTCTTGGGCTCAACCTCATTCCCAATTTTCTCTGCTTCCTCCTCCACAGTGGCATGGAGGTACAGGGAATGGAGGTTGTGATCAGTTCATATCATGTTCTCTCTGCCACTCCTTCCTCCCCAAGGGAGGGCTTCTCACACTCTTCCCCTGCTCCAGCGTGGGGTCCCTCCTACAGCAGACAGTCCTCCTCCAACTTCTCCAATGTGAGTCCTTCCCATGGGCTGCAGTTCTTCATAAACTGCTCCAGCGTGGGTCCCTTCCACCAGGGCAGTCCTTCAGGAACAGAGTGCTCCAGTATCAGTCCCTTCCATGGGTGTAGCCCTTCAGGAACAGACTGCTACAGTGTGGGTCCCTTCCATGGGTGCAGCCCTTCAGGAACAGACTGCTACAGTGTGGGTCCCTTCCATGGGTGCAGCCCTTCAGGAACAGACTGCTCCAGCATGGGTCCCTTCCACAGGTGCAGTCCTTCAGGAACTAACTGCTCCAGAGTGAGTCTCTTCCATGGGCCACCTGTCCTATCAGGAGTCTGCTCCAGTGCAGGCTTCCCACAGGATCACAACCTCCTTCAAGCAACCCCCTGCTTTTACATGGGAACCTCCATGGGCTGCAGGTGGATATCTGCTCCACCATGGACCTCCATGGGCTGCAGGGGCGCAGCCTATCTCACCGTGATCTGCACCACGGGCTGCAGGGCAATCTCTGCTCCTGTGTCTGGAGCATCTTCCCTCTTTCTGCACTGACCTTGATGTCTGCAGAGCTGTTGCTCTCATAATCTCAGTCCTCTCTACAACTGCAATTGCTCCTGTGAAGTAACTTTCCCTCCTTCTTAAACATGTTATCTTGGAGATGTTACCACCAACAAAGATGGGCTCGGCCTTGGCCAGCAGAGGGTCCATCTTGGAGCTGGCTGGCATTGGCTCTATCAGACATGGGGAAAGTTTCTGGCAGCTTCTCACAGTAGCCAACCTGTAGCCTTGTTGCTACCAAAACCTTGCCATACAAACCCAATACCAGTACTCTCTCAAAAAGAGTTATTTCTGCAAGTTGACACATTAATTCTGTGATAAAAATCACAGACTTGATAATGCTAAACTGGATTTCATTTAAGATTCCTGGAAATGAAACTTGCATAATTTGTATCTGCATCACCACAGAAAATGAAGATTTTCAGCTTACTCTTATGGAAGGGAATTTACATTCATCGAATGGAAAGTCTGAAAGAATATATCTAAATGTCTCTTTTCTATACAGCAGGCCAGCACAGATCACTTTGCACTACACCGAGCATCATAATATATAAATGACTAAAGCGCAGACTTCTCTTCAAAACCATGCCTTGATAAAATGAAGAGATAGTTGTTTTCAGTGAAAATTAATCAAGCTGTTACATAGTTGTGCTCATTCTCAAAATTGTTTGAAGTTTCCAGATATAGATTTCCTTTTTATGATTTTCAGAGCTGATTCTCCAAGTTTAGTCCAAGCTTTTTAACCTAACTCAAAACCCTCACATCCTCTTATGAGTAAGTTAAGACAATTGAGCTCTTTAGGACACTACCTGTGAAGTTTAAGTTGCTTCTGCAGCTGTCTCTAAGACCTGTCAGGTATCTGATACCTCTTGTAAAATGCGGACAATAAAACTGGACTTTGTGGTTTAGCAACGCTGCCTGCAGAAGTTAAAGTCTTCTCCTGCCTATTAGTTTCCTGTATAAAACTCCTTGTATCACACAGTTTCACAGTGGGACCTGCTCCCTGCTACCGTCTTCCAGCCACAGCCTCCCAGGAGACTTTTCTCCACTGATTCAGGTTACTTGTCTCAGTTCCCCCCACCTTTGTGGAGCCACAGATACTACACTGAGGTCTTCCATGCTGTTCTGCTAAATCACCTTCATAAGCACTGCATATAACAGCTCTCCTTCAGACTTGCACTAGCAATATGTACTTTTCAAAGTAATGGTGCTCAAAGTAATGGGGCTGTTTCTTCCTTAGTTAAATGTACTTGCCAAAGGATCCAGAAGACAATGAGATTTGCAGCCTCTTCTGGCATGGACAGGTTAACAGATATAACACATGTACATTCAAAAAACAAACATCACTTTTAAAAACTGCATTAGTGTTGTGGATAAATCCTCCTCTACTGAGTATGGGGAAGAAATGCCTAAAAGTCATCATTTACTGCTTTAGTCTCCCAAATATCTGGCAGTGGCCCACTTTGAATGCTTCCTTGAAAGCAGCTGTCAGCTTTATCTCCTAATGAAGAGTTCAGACTAAAAATTATATATAGATTGCGTTCCTGGTAGGAAAATAACATCAATCATTGGAGTTACCACCACATGACTCTCATTCCTAATCCATAGTGAACTTCAGTCATCTGTAACTTTCTAAAGATGTTTTTGCTCTTCTTTCAAAGCAGAAGTAGAGTTTAAATCCAGCCTTAAAATGAAAATTCTCTGTAGTAGGGGCATTTCTGAATTCTTCTGAAGTTGATAGGACATGTTTCTGAGATTCAGTTAATCGGAAGCTCAGCAAACACAGATTTGACATACACTGTCTCATTAGGCGAAAAGTACAGTTGTAGTCACCTACACTTTTCATTAATGCATATGTAACTAAGCATGAAAATAATCCTAAAATGACCTATGAACTCTATGTCATTGCATAGGGGAAAAAAAAAATCACATCACATCAAATTGTACTGACAGTAGAATCTGAAAAGGCAAGCTACATTAGCTACAGGAATGTGAGCACCCTAGATCTCAGAAAAAAGGTGTCTAGCACCTAAAAAGTGTCTAGTACCTAAATACTGTAAGTGTATATTTTAACATATTATGAGTGCTTAATTCTGCAAGAAAATATAGCATAGTCCTGATGGAAAGCAAATAATTTCTTATTTTCAACCATCTGAAGCTGCTTAGTGGAAATTTCCAAGGGAATTCATTTTCCTCAGACTTATTTTCTTGCTGATCTTGAAAGTCCATACTTCATTCCAATCCAAACAAACCCCGATAGTAATCTGACACTGGTGCCTCCTCCTACTGCCCCACAGAGGCAGAGGAGATCATGATGCTACTCTGGCTAATTGCAACTTTGTTTTTGTTTGTTTGTTTTTCAGTGGAGGTTGGCAATGGAGTTTGCTGGAACAGCTGCTGAGCAAAGTGCAGGCACAATTACTTATAGTGCCTGAGAAATGACACTGAAACAATAAACCTGCCACAAAAACATCAGACTTATATGAGGGGGTTGGATTGGAAAGTAAGCATCTGAAAAACTGCTTGATGGATTTGATGAAGGGTCTAGGGAAGGAAGGAGAGGAAGGGGAAAAAAAGAGGCAGCAGCAGCTCCTGTCAGTGAGAGGAAGCAGGAAGACAAATTAAAAAGGAAGTGAAGGCTGTTGCAGCGTGCCAAGGATCTCTGTGAACCCCTAGGTACCAGGGTATCAGCATGCACATTTTTGCTTCAAGGACTCATTCAACTACATAGTGAGTAAGGTGTGAGGACTTGGGCAGGAAAAAAGATGGATAGCAACAGCTCACTGTCCACCACCAGTATAGTAACAGAGGCAGCAGACACCAGCAAGACCAGAAAAGATGGAGAAAGTACATACATACAGGGTATGAGCCTTTCCTTGAGATAAAAGCATCTAACTCCATCTATAAACAAACCTACCCCATTGGAAAAGCTTTACTGCAATCCTATCTACACAGATTTTTGAATGTCCAAACAACACTCCACTTGATCCCCTCGGTGTAAAATTACAGAGGCCATTATCTGCAGTTAATGAACTGGCCACAAGATTAAGAGATAAACATGTAAATCATGGACTATAGCAAAGTGCAGGTTGCCTGTGCCAATGTAAACAGAAAAGCGAGTTAGAACACAGCTTCTTGAAGGAAAGGTTGGGACATAATGCTTAAAGGTCCATCCCTGCTTCTATTTGCATATATGGTTACCTTAATCAGTTATCCATTCCTGAGTATAATCACCTTTATTTTAATTAGAATGTTTCTGGATTCTGTTGTTGAAGTAGTAATCAGATTAAGAAGCCCTTCTTCAAAGGCAAAATCATGCTTTGTTTCAGCATAAAATGTACACCACGCCTGTGGTGTATTTAGTCAATACAAATCACCCAAAAACAGGAAGCAGGAACAAACTAATAATTTTGATCTAAAAATTAAAGATAAAATATTATTTGGGCTTTAGGCAGCCTGACATAAAGACTCCTCCCTACATTTGTGGCTTTTTTGGCATAAAGAGTTTTTGTTGTTGCTCTTAATCAGGGATGACCTTCAAAGGGACAGCTGCTGATATATCCCGTTATGTTACCTTTACATCAGCTATGCACAGCATAGCTAATTTCAAGTTCATACAGTGTTTGTACAAGACTTTAATTTGGCCTTTATCATCTCCTTCATACAGTACCATTATATTTTACTTTGCTTGCTTCAACACTCTTCTACATTTAGAAAGTGTATTCTTGTCTGAATAAATAAGTCAGCTAAGAGCATCTATTAAGTACTGGTATCCCCAGGGTCTCTAGCAATGCTGGTCTGGGTTTTTTTTAATTTCCATTTTTTGCCTGGTGAATCTGAGTTATAAACCATATAGCAGAGAAGAGAAGGGTTGCCTTAGTAACGAGGCAGACCCAATCAGCTGCATAGGCTCCTTTGAGAAAAGCTCATTTGTGCAGCGGAAAGAGGCTAGGACAGGTGGCTAAATTAACGTGCCAGACAGCTTAAAATATTGCACACGCACGCACACACATGAATGCATACACAAAATCTATCTGTGTACTTATATATGAATGCAATTATCTTCAACATTTTGCAAAATAAATAGCATCTGGGTAGCTCAGCCCTGAGAAATCCCCAAAGCAGCAGAGATACCGCAACAGCCGAGGAGGCGAAACAGGGTGGGAGGGAGCAGAGCTTCTTCCCTGCAGTCCTGCCAGATATGCAGCCGCACCAGGGAGGAGGGGGAAGGACTCCTCCCAGCAGGCACAGGCTAAAACAGAGGTGTGATGTGTGCTCTTCCATCTTACTGGGGCTTATGAGCCTCCTCCCGCTGACAGTGTGATCTGTTGTGCTGCTCTCCTGATACCACAGTGTGCTGGAGCTTTCTTGCCTGACCCTTTCTATGCCGGTTCACAAGGCTTTCTCCCCACACCCTCTGATTCAAAGTGCACTTCCACCTTTTCCCCACAATTTCTTCACATATACAGGAAATCTGAACATGTTTTATATTCCCCTCAGTCCCTGCTGTGTGAGGATTCAGCCTCAGCACAAGATTTTGGATTAATTTGGATGCAGATCACATACCACCTTCTAGCTCTTACAAACACAGTCTCACATTAATACTTTTTGCAGCATAGCCAGGTTGGCTTTACTCAAACCTAAACAGCAGCAGGAATTCTGAGCTTAATCTGTGTTTGACATCTGCAGGGTGCATGGAGCTGACATATGCACAGGAAAGTCCAGCAGCAGACTGTGCTTCTATGTGACTTTATATTATTATAGTGCAGAATCACCCTTAATTACTTTATAATGGGAATAATCTATTCCCATATAACTAATTATAAGAAATATCTGACAAAAATTATGAGTAGGTATACAGTTAGTGAATTTTTTCTCTACTATATATATTCTTCTCTATTCTATAAATATATACACCTCAGCCAAAAATGCTGTGGGAACTGCCCTCTCACACCAGGTGTATGTGTATCCCAATATGACATTATAACCTCAAGGGAGTCATGCTTTCTCTCCTTTTCTGCTGCATCTTGAGCAAATGAGGTTTATTGCTTGCACATAACAGAGCATTTTAATCCCTGGCTATAGAACTCCTGTACACAGCAACATACTTCTTATCCACCTACATCAGGCTAAAAGTGAAAAGCTCTGAATACAAAGATCAAAAGGGCTGTAAGGATAACTGAGGCATGAGAACAAATTATAAGTTTGATGCCTCTGGAAAAAAAAAAATCACAGTGAAAATACTGACATACAAACCATAACAGATAAGCCGCAAAAAGGCTTGAAAATATCTCGTGTTTTGTTTTTCATTTTTCTGAGTACATTTGGTGTCAAGAGAGTGTATTTTACATGATTCTTGATTTTTTTTATTCTTTTTTTTCCTCATGATTTGCAACAATTATAAGAATAGCTGCTTATGCTGTACTGACAAGCTGTCTTACCGAGGTGTGGAGTATCACCTAATTTTGGCTAGGAATCAGAAACCAGAACTATGTCAGTCTTGTGATGAAACCTAAACCTTAAGTGAAACTAAGACACATTTTTGCTTATTTTTCCAGGATTTACCAAAGTAAACATATTGAGTGAATCTGGGTCAAAAAAAACACATCCAGAAAATACATACTGGAGCAAGGAACTTCCACAGGGTCTCCTGAAGTTCGTATTAATGCCCTTGTTGCTGCATCCCATGTCTTGCCAATAAACACTGTTTATGTTTTTGATCTTTTTTCACTATTAACAAGACAAAAATGTGGAGAACTTTCCTGGCAGGAGCATTAGCTAGTTTGCTTGGTAGAGTTGTAGGGAATGGAAGTTCTTCCAAGTATAGACTGTAGGAGTTACTCTCACCACTGCTTCTGGAAAACTTGTTAATGGGATGCTCAACTATGTTTAGAAGACTGGGTAATTAAGTATCTTGCTATCTAAATTAAGCAAAATCTGCCCCCCTGGTGACACAGTAAATGGTTTCCAGGGATGTTACACCGTATATCTGATTAGGCAGTCTTTTTAAAATAAATGGCAGGTATCCACCAAAGACGCATGCTACAGAGCACATCGCAATGTAACACCATCTATGAAGGCAACCAAGTGTAAGTTGAAGACAAAAAAAGCCTTGTAGATAATATTTATTATGTTTATATATACTTGCAAATGACATATCTAGAAAGAAAACTTCAGCACCAATTGGTTTTAAAATATGTATAGTTAAAAGATATATATCCATACCCTCTCAAAACCTGTGACCACATCCAATGGATCCTAACAACCAAAATCAGTACGATCAGCCTACACTTAGACATAAAACAATGCTAGAAGGTCCTTCCTAACCATTTAAATGTCTTAGCGTGACATAGAATATTGTCTCTACAGACTTGGTGGGAAAGTTGGGGGTTTATTCAGTAGTGCCCCATCACTCATAAACTTCTAAACATCAATACTTGTGAGTGGCATTATGTAGAGCTGCTGCTGTATTTCAAAGGAGTACCTATCAATCAACAACCTGCATCACACCTTGTTCATACAAAGAACAGAAATTATGTTCTTTTGATTATAAAGATTTCTCTGGCAAGGATGAACACACAAGTAACAGAACCTCAGAGAGATTTGTGTCATCTAACCTAGATATTTACATCTGAGCTTCCCACTAACTCTCCTTTTAGTGTGAAGAAAATAGGCAACTTCTTCAGAGGGATACAGATACTGTGTAAATGCTTTATATTGGCTTAATATTTCTTTCTCAGGGAAGATCTTAGCAAAGAGCTCTAGAGTGGCAACAGATCTACCCTGCCCATATAGTTTCTAGATGTCACTAGATTAACATAAGTTTCAAAGGCACTTCCCTCCCCTTCCCTACATCTGATATCTGAGCAGTTTGACCAAGCATAACTTTAAATGTACACTATGCAAGAAGGGAAGGAAAAAGGAGACATATTTAAATAAAAACATAACACAACAGTTTTCTGATGAGTGCCTCTACTTGAAAGCATTATTTTTGTTGTGGTTTAAGCCACTCATGAAGTTCACTCACTCACTCCCCCCTCTTTCTTCCCCCCACTCCCGGGGGGATGGGAAGGAGAATCGAAAGAATGCAACTCCCATAGGTTGAGATAAGAACAGTCCAGTAACTAAGGTATATCAAATATAACAAATATATAACAAATCACTACTGCTACCACCAGTAATAATAATGACAAGGGAAATACAAGGGAAGAGAATACAACTGCTCACCACCCAATACCCAGCCCGACCCAGCAGTGAACCCTCCCTCTTCCGAGTTCCTGCCCTTAGATTTTACATCCTGGGCATGACGTGCTGTGGTATGGAATAACCTCTTTGGTCAGTTTGGGCCAGGTGTCCTGTCTCTGCTTCCTCCCGTCTTCCCCTCCTGCCTGGCAGAGCATGAGACTCAGAAAGTCCTTGGTCAAACCAAACATTACTAAGCAGTAATCAAAAACATCGATGTTATCAGCGCTGTTCCCAGGCCGAAAGTCAAAACCACAGCACTGCACCAGCTACTACGAAGGAGAAAAATGACTGCTATTGCTGAACCCATGACAATTTTCTATAAAGCTATTCAAAAATCAGACCTAACACTCTCAAAACATGCACAGTTGACTTAATTTATGCACTGATAGGGAAAAATAAGAACAAGAACTACTCAATCAGAAAAAAGAAATATGGAATATTAGCTGAACAGTACCTTTCCACCATTGTGAAGAAAATCACCATCATGAGCAAATACATTATAGTCATCTTTGCCTGTTCTTACAATGCTGATTTAGAGCCCCCAGCTGAGAAGGCAGCTGTGAAGAGCAAGTAACTGGTGAGCACAGCAGGAGTCCTCTACTCTAATGCTGCTCAAAGAAATTAATGCTTTCTTTCTGTTGTCCTTATCACTGCCAGCTATGTGTGTGTTTTCCTTGGTAGGTGCACAAAGACTGGGATGGTTAGGCTTTGAAGACATAAAAGCCAAGATATCTTTTTTATATATGTTTGCAGCTAATACTCAGGATGAGACAGTGGCTAGATTTTAGTCACTGCACCTTCTGAAGAGGTTTTATGAAGCCTTGCGCTGGCAAGGGTGAACAATAGAATCAAAAAACATTGTTTGTTGCATTCCTGCTGGTACTCATCACTACATTAAGGTTGCAAAATATTTTCCACGTTAGGTCTATGTTTCCAAATGGCCAGCTTCTGGGAGCATGGCTGCTATGAAAATGCAATTTGCAGTACACTAATTAGTCTCTGACTTATGTAAAATACCTTGTGTATTTAAAATGCTGGCATAAAGATAATGCAAGAACATATGATTAATTAGCAGACAAGTATGAAACAGAACGGTGTTTTTTAAACCAGGTTTTACCTAATCTGTTGACGAAATCAATCACTGTAGGAAGCACTAAAATTATATTTAGAAATCAGAATGATATGAACAAACTGAATTTGCATTGCACATGATTTCAAGGTAGTTATAAGCAAGCATATTATTAGAATACTAGTCCTGATAGGTATATAATTCTCCCTGAGAATATACGCTTTATTAAACTTGGAAAATAATCATACGTGGACAGAGGTAATTGAACTACTCTCTTAAAATAATAACAGACCTATACTAGCATTTTTCCCTAACTGACCAAAATCTTCAAAAGATGTGGAGGAAGAGTAAGACCCCAATAATTCTACCCTATACTGAGGTAGGTGAGATGGAAAGAGAGATGGCAAATGGGTACAAAACCCAAAATAGCAAGGAATTAGTGTGATCATAAATCCTTAAAGTGCACAATATTACTGATTATTAAATTCCACTTTATTAATGCTGAAATTCACTCAAGCTATAAACCACCCTAACCTAAGAAACTGACACTGTTTAATCATCCACACCAAGCCAACCCATCATTTTTAATTCCTCCCTGAACAGATCACTCCTGAGTCAAGGGTCAGAAGTCTGCTGCAGCTAACCTCCTTTTATTTCCTTTTTTCTCCAAAAGCTGATTTGTCAATCAGTCACCATCAAAGTTTGGTCTGTTAAGATAGAGGTTCCCTACTCTGTACCTTAACTTCAGCTACGTCAGATCTTACTGTGCACCCTTGTACTGAGTATTGAGATACTACTAACTCAAAACTGTTAATACTAACTCTAATGACAGCCCTGTAATATTAAAGGAAAACTGCATATTTATGTGGGAAAATACTTCAATAGGAATAGGAATGCCAGCCACAGGTCAGGATGTGTAGTTCAGCAGTATTCTCTTCCTTTCCTTCTCAAAAGCTAAAGCTTGATCTCATCTCCTCTGTTCATATTGACATAGTAAGAAGTGGGAACAAAAAACAATTCCACTTCATTTTACTTTCATGCCTACTTTACTGTTCACAAACCAGACCCTCCCTGCCTGTAAGCAAGCTGGTTTTGGTTTGCTGTTCATCTTCAGAGCCTAACCTGGAATCATGGAACATATCTTCCAGCATTCCTCCCTTTTCTTCTCCTTACCTAGCATGGAAGGGCTGAAAGGACCAGGATCCTCCTGATTACTGCAGTGCCATACACTTCTGCACTCTGCAGAGGTTGCCACTTCTTTCTGGCAAATGAATACTGAGACTAATCCAAAATGCTGAAATAATATTTCTATTTCCTTCCTGCTTAATGCTTGTACTCCTTATGGTAGAAAATTCCACCAGTTCTACTAACATGATGTCTCAGCTACAACCATCATTCATCTTTTCTTTTTTTTTTAATTGCAGCCTCACCCTACCTAAACAGTTTCTACTCTGATGTTTTCTGAATAGAAGTGAACCATAGATACTTGCTATTTTTGATTGCTGTGTAGAACAGATTGACTTTATGCCTCTTGAAAGATGTTAGAAACTTTTGTTCAAGACACCACTTTTACCATAGTCCTGCTTAAATATAAAATATTACGCTCAAATATCAGAGTACAAAGACTACTAAATGATGACAGAATTAGTAGAACAAGCAATATACAAAGCAGAAGGCTTCTTCCTGGAAACTTAAAATCTGTGCTCACACAGTGCATACAACTAGTTGTAAAAGGAAGAACAGGTAAAGAGAGAAAGACTTCTGGTCAAAGTGGTAATGATGGAGATAAATATGCATGCACACTTGTAATCAGCAACTCCATAGCAGAGCAGGTGGTATAATTCAATGTGTGATAAACAAAAAGCACAAAATCTTAGACATTGTACTAGTGAATGCATTTGTTTCTGTATAATTGTGATTTAAAATTTTACAGCATTTGTGCCCTTAAAATGTCTCTGAAAATAATTAGATATGACATCACTGGACAAGATAATTACTCCAGTCAATGGCTGCAAGATTTGATGGATGCTATGAGCCTGATGAACGACAAATGTGTCACAAGACATAATTTTGAAAAGTTATTTGGTATATTTTTGTCTAACCTTAATGTTCTTCACCAAGGCATGGCCACTGCTCAATACTACAGAGCTCTTCTGCTTAAATATGTCGTGAAAGCTTTGGAGGGTAACCAGTGTTGAAAAATGCACTCATAGTTAGGCACACTGAGAATTACCAGACCTTACAGCTCCCAGACCATCTAACTTCACGCAAACAAAGTGCAAGTATGAGGAAGTCCTGAAGTTTGAACTTCAGCCACCATTATCATGTGCACAAACACAGAAGCATACCTTCGTGCCTTGGTATTAATACTGCAGTGACACAGTGGATGTAGTTCCACACTAGAATCCACATGGTTAAAAACCAGGAAAAACAAAGCAAACAATGAGTCTTTTAGCTTGAACTATAATTCTTTTTTACATCTCTGAACTTACAGATACAGAATTAGAACTTCAACAGAACATTAAAAGCTAACATTATCCAGTGTTTTTACCCAGGAGACAAAATTATCACCAGCTCAAGAGCAAATTTGTAGGATGACTTTTTTTAAAAAAATATAAATTATTCTATTATGAAAGCAAAAACACCTCAGTAAAATACTAGCTTAAAAATAAGTTGGATGAAATTACCCGTGTCCTTTATTTCTTTTTAATAATGATAGCATAGTGATAGCAATTTATGTTTCACATATAATACTTTAAAAAATATTTTCTTATAATGAAAAATATTTTCTTACAATGAAAAATAACCTTCTGGTGTTCAACTGACACTGTGAAAAAGCTTTAATAAAAAAACAAACAAACAACAAAAATTGAACAACAAACCGTATAAATGCAACCCATTGGAACATTTCTTATATGGGGAAAGCCTGAGAGAGCTGGGACTACTCAGCCTGGAGAAGACTCTGGGGGATCCTACCAATGTGTGTAAATACCTGAAAGGAGGGTGCAAGGAGGACAGAACCAGTCTGTTGCCCACTGCAGGACCAGAGGTAATTGGCACAAACTGTAACACAGGAGGTTCCCTCTTAACATCAAGAAACACTTTTTTTATTGTGAGGGTTACCGAGCACTGGCACAGGCAGCCCAGAGAGGTTCTGGAGTCTCCATCTTTGGGGATACTCAGCAGTGGTCCGGAAGTGATTCTGGACGACCAGTCTAGATGACCCTGCTTGAGCTGAGGGCCTGGGTAGGAAGATGACTTCAGGAGGTCCTTTCCAACATCAGCCTTCTGTGATTCTGTAATTCTATAAGCATAGCGGAAACAACAGAAAAGAAAAACTGACTTTCAGATGAGTACAAGGAAATTAAACAAGATTTCATTTTATGGTTGTGGTCATTTTTCACCAAAAAAAAAATGAAAAGGAGTGTTAGCTCCCTTGCATTACCTTAAAAATACTTACTAAGGTGCATTGCAAAAAGACAGACAAATATATTCTGATGCAAAAAAATACAGCAAAGCTTATGACAAGCATAAGAGCAGCAGAGATTTCATCATTTTTCCAGGCTATGGAATGGTGAGATTTTCTGGAGGCAGGTGTTGAACAAACAAACAAACAAACAAAAACCAATCAGACATAGATAATGAATATCAGTGATGCTTAGAGAAGAGGGGGAAAAGAATTTTTTTGAAAAGACAGAGTTTTAGAGAAGAAGCCGTCAGAACCATTTAAGGATTAACAGAGAATTGCCAGTCTCAGCTATACATTTTGATTATATACTGGAAATAATATCTTGGATTTTCTAGGACTGGTACTTTTGACATTTGGTTGTAGATGATTAGAGGATAATGAAAGAGTGTCCTGATTAGCAAAATGAGCTAAACCTGAAATTTATACCTAATGAACGGAGAAATCTCATTATTTAGGGGCTAGGTTTACAAAAGAACTTCAGTTTCTACTAGGACTTCTGTGAAAACAATTGTTCAATGAGATCAACTGAACTAAAGCTCCACTTCCTCTCTTTAAACTCCCATAAGTAGCTGTCTTTAGGGATCTAATAAAACTGAGGGCTGAGTTCTCTGGAAGTTAAAGGGGAGGGGACTGAGTGTAGAAGTCCTGTACACCAAGAATGAGCAGGAAAGTGAAGGAGACAGATAGTAGGGGAAAGAAAAGGCAGGTGGACTAAGGTTTTAAAAGAAATGTTGCCACTTTACTAGAGCTTCCTAATGCTCTCCACAACTACCAGAGCAGTGATTTTGTCTCCAGGCCTGCTCCCTCTGTGACCCACGCCAACCTCAGATATAAGCACCTTATAAACCTTGCAAAGCAAGAGCCAGAAGTCAGTTGGGTACCACAGGAGGTTTTTCTTGCCGTGTGGCACAGTTTATAATGATAAGGAGCAAAGAGAGCTGAAGGTATATAAAGCAAACGTCAGCTTCCAGTGAGCAGAGGCAGAAGTTGGCAGCAAAGGGAACCCTGGACAGGCCCCAGAAGAGGGCTTGCCTTCAAGCAATGTACACAAACTACAATCACTTTGAAAAGCAGGCATTAGGAGGTGAGCAGCAGCTCAGGCAGCTGTAGTCTGGTGCCTGAGCAGAGCTAACAAGCTTTACTCACCTTTGCAGTTTACTCACTCTTAGAAATAATCATGTCAGCGCAGAGCTAAAACACATGGACAACTTGCACTGTATCCATATGAGGGCTGTGCAGTGTGAGTCAGACACTATGGGTGCTTTATTGCCCTCATCGAGGGAAGAAGTGAGACTCCCAATTCCAGTTATCCTCAGACACCCCAGCATGGCAGGAAGAGAATATCTCTGGGGAACAGAGTGGATGTCAAGGAAAGATGGTGCCAGATTTTTAATTGACAAGCCTGTGACTGGACAGGGTAATGTAAGTGGCTGGAGATTGGCAGTAAGAAAGAAAAGGAAAAAACTGTTGCCCTCAGAAAATGGAGTGAAGAAGTTATAATTAGTACTCATGAAGGGTTCCATCAAACACTCTGAGTCCTTGCATTCAAATATTCAAAGATGGGTGATGGCTGGTCTGAACAAAGGGGAAATTGTGCTGGGAAAACTCAAAATTACATAGAACAGCTTCTTAGTTCATCATATAATTTCTCCCATCCAACTGATGGCAATATTATGACAATAATTGCATGTCTGTTTGACAGCCATACACTGCCAGTCTTTTTAATGGACCTCTGTGTTTTCAAAATATCCCTAAATGACACAGTTTTTAATGAGCTACACAGCTGCAGGCTGGTTAGTAATTTACGATACAAACAGTGCAATCACACTCTTCTTGCCTCTTGGTAGTATTGTAACATGAGTTTGAGGTAAACAATTCAAAATAATGACCATTCCAAGATATTTTCAACTGAGATCTGTTGCGTTTTGTCCCATCAAATCCTGACTTCTACTTCTTTTCAGTTTTGCTGGTAAACAAACACGATTGCAGTTATGAATAAGGATTCTATTTTTCATCTCAGGTCTGACGTATGCCTTTACAGGTAGCATAAAAAATGTCTATGAGTCCAATGTTATTAAAAGAGAGAATCTGTTGTTATTAAAGACATTACTTTCAAAGATACAGTTGTCTTCTTTATTTTGATATTTGTGAAAAAAAAAAAATAGTTTAGTAAAAATCATGAAAATCCTAAATGCTGCTTGCATTCAGATTACTCATAAAATCAATATGGTTCTAATTATCCCAGTCATGTTAAGACCTTTCAAAAAAGGCAAGATCATGTAAAATATTACTGCTCTTTCACAACTTCAGTTGTCTCATCCATTTCTTTCACTGCTGGCGAACTAATAAAGCAATTGTAGGAACCTAGGGAATAGTAAATGTTCATAAGCCTTCTCCAGCTATTTTCAAGAGGAATGACGACATACTCTATCAGAGCACACACCCTGGCAATTCTAATGCTAGGACTGCTGCCCTTTTTAATTTGTAAGCTAGAACAAAAAAAAAAAGGCAAATTCCTTCTAGAAACATCATTCTTTCAATGCACTGCTAAAAATTAACTGTTAATATGTAGATCTTATGGCTGCATTACAACAAAAAATTAAATTTAGCTCGTTACACAGCAGCAACACTTTTAATCTTCATTGATACATGTAGAACACCTGAAGTCCCAGCGCAGTTTTTTTATGAAGCCTTATTCTCAAACATAGAGGAAAGTAAACCTAATTCTCCTAATAGTCCAGCAATTAAACATTTCAACAGGCATAAGAAACTGAATACCACATAACCAATTTTCACAAATCTCATAGTTTCAGCTATAATATATTCCAGTTTATTACATATTCTTAAACTGAAGGTGGTTGGTATCTGCCAGCAAGACTGTCCTTGATCTATGAGCAATTGCAAATTTCCCTAAAACTAAATGGCATGTTGGCCAACTGGGTGAGGTAATTAAGCCTTCTTTGAAAAAAGGAGAGTTGGAACAAAAGAATCCATTATTCAGTCACTGGACCACATGGGAAGGCCTGAAAGAATGCTAATTAACCCAGAGAAAAAGAGGCTTCCTTGGTTCACAAGTTGATGGAGATGAATTTGAGAGTCTGACAAAACCAGAAAGCTTATATCTTCCTCAGCTACGAACTGATCTAGATTAGCTGCTTGCCTCTCCTCCTCACAGTTCTGGACCATCTTCATGCACTCTGAGGTTCTTACCCTACATTCTCCTGTATAAGTATTTTCCTGAATGCTCTTTAGCCCAAATTTATTCCACTGAGCTGGGTTAAGGACGAATCAAACCACTTTTCTGGAGAATGCTTTGATGAAGAGCAGAGGGTAATAATTAATTAACACAGGTTAGCAGCACCCAAGTGAGTTTGACCTCATGCTACTACTGATGGACTGAAAAACAAGTTTGTTCTTCTCACTAAGGAAACTGTTCAAGAGGCCCAAAACTGGGTGTTCCCTGTAAAAATAAAAATGAAAGATATTTATCCAGCTACCATTCTAATCTTCTCCTCTTATAAAAGCAACCTTGCAGGGTCTTCCCCAGTTCACTTCAATTGCCTAGATATTCTACCTAACAGGCAACAACAAGGTTAAACTTAGCTAGAGAAGCTCTCATTTTATCCCTTAGTACTACATATTGTCTTCTTGAAGTGCATAATTCACATTCTTCATGTAGGCTCACCTTTAAAGAGACTTAAAAATACCTGTACTTCAATATTTGTTAGGACATTTGCCTAGTGGTTTCCAAAAAAAGTGTGCCTAGAAGTACTTTACAAGCTTTTACTGATAACAGAGATTAAACACCTTGTCCTAATTTGAATTATAGCCTTTCTAAAGTAAACATAGCAAATGTTAACAGCCCACAATGGCTTGGAGCAGGAAGTGAAAAAGTATTTACAAAGAACTGAAAAAGAGAGCACGCTATCAGAAATGTTACTAAAACATGAAGCCTATTTTTTTTTTCCTGAAGATATTTGTCACTGTAGCTTGCAAATCAATAGAAGGGGGAAGGAGGCTAAGATGCTCAGAAAAAGATACTTAATTGGTATGGATTTCAAAGAAGTTGATCTATACATTTTCTATCTTTGGAAGGGACTTCCAAAGAGAAAAAACAAAAATATAAAAAAGGCTGTGTAAAAAATCTGGTTAATGAAAAAATAGACAGTATTGTAATTTGGAGAAATTAATTAGGATTTGTTAAAACTCATTGGTCCACTTTGTAAAATTTAACCAGTAAAAAAAAAAAAAATCTTAAGATGTGTCACCCTTTAAAAAGTTCCTGAAAATTGTGACATTTTCTTATCAATAAGGTTCACTGTTAAAAGGCTGAGCTTGTAAATACTATTTCATTGCTGATATGCTCGGCATTGTTTCAAATTTGATAAAAAAAGAACTACTTCAACAGAAGAGGAATTTAATTTGTAAGTGATACACATTTGGAAAACATTTTTCACAGTTTTCTCTGCCTCTCATTTACTCCGACAAATGTTAAATTCCAAGATGAAGGCAGAGTACTCCCAAAGAATGGTGTGGATTTATTCTTGTCAATATTTTTAGAATATCTTTCATCACAGAAATATTCCTAGTCATTTTAACTGAGAACTTTTAGTTTAGAAGCAGCCTTTTATGAATGGCCTTGTAATACCATATATTACAGCACAGGCATTCAGATAAATATAAATGGAAATTCCTTTTACTTAAACTGGTACTGCAATTTTAGCAATTATGCCTTACCATTTGCCTCTAGGGCTTGTCCATTCCAAACTAAAGATCTCTGTATTCTTATTTTTGTTTGAACTCCTCTACTCCAAATTAGTATGTGTTCTTTGAGCCTAAGATTATGGTGGCTTTTTATCCAAAATGTGACTATCGTCTCAGCAAAGGCTTGAATGATTTATGAAAGGCCAGATCTCTCTTTCACTGAAGTCAATGTCAGAAATATGACCAACCTCAATAGGTCAGTAGAAAAATGTCATAGAATTTGAGATCCGACCAGATTGTTCTCATGCAGCCAGTCCTGCCTAGACAAACTTTATTTCACCAACAACTGCTGTATAAAGTGCACAGGCATATAGAGATAGATAGCAAATTCTTTAAAATAATGATAATAGAAAGGCCAGTTTAAATCCTTTAAATGGCACACCTGTTAAAAATCGCTAATTATCACAAAATTAGCAAGAAAAGGCATTTGAGGATCTAGTGTCCAACACTGTTGAATATACTATTCTTATGTACCCTTTTTATTTAGTGTATCAACATTAAGCAGGTACATGTGTGCAATCCCATGTAACTGATCAATAAAAAGCAAAAGCTGCCAGCAGAATAAAATAAGGAAAAGTCTCAAAGGATACTTCAGGTGCACTTAAGAGCACAACCAGTAATCCTTTGTAAACACAAGTTCACTTACAGACAGCTAAATGGCAGGCACACTTATGGGTGTGGAAGCTTGAGGCTATTTTCCCTTTTATTTGAAATCAATGGGACTGCCACCCCATCAGTAACCATAAGTTTCAATATGGTATGGAGAAAGTCGAACAGCCTATATCAAGGACTCTCCTTTACATGATTATTTACAAAACATAAGTTTTGGAGCAATTTAAATTTTGAGATAGTGGTAAGCACTTTATACCAGTCCTTTAATCATGAAGTACCAGAAGAAAATCCAGCATGATTTTCCTCCATTTTATTGAGCTCTATTATTCAACATCAGTTATGGTATATGCAGGTACAGATGTGGTACAGGCAAGAAACAAAAATCATGCAAAACCTGAGTGACTGTTAAGTATGCAAAAATACTGACAAAACAAACCAAAGCACTACTACTGCATTAACCAGGGAAGGTGAAGGAAAAATTAGTAGAAAGGATTTGCTACTGACAGGCAACTACAACTGCTTTTGCGGCATGAGTTTTTACAAACAACCACTACTTCAGAAACAAAACACGTACTGCTACTGTTGACACTGGTTTTAGTGCTCATCTTGTGCCATTCTCTTTGCTTTATTTGGAGGTTTCAAAGACTTTAAAAGGTAGACAAATAATACCACACTCTTCCACACTTTTTTGACAAAAGCAAGGTCAAAATGGTCCTTAACCATTCTCAGCTCTGCCTTTTCACTGTAGTTACACTATATTAAAACCTGTAGTGAACTAATAGACATGGTGGTGTACTAGATTTGCATGTTGTCAGCTGATTAGGGGCAAGAAAGATGTAACCACTTAGAGTACTACACCTGTTGCTTTTGAGGACCCTACAATCCACTCACCTTGTCCTTGAAATGGCCTCAGTAATGCACTAATACTGTGACCACTCCACATTACGTTTCTGCTGCTGAACTACAGCATAATTTACATACAGATTTCATTCAGAGGTTCATTTACACTCATAAATCCTTCACAGCGGTCTTAAATCTCTTTGATTGTCTCTTTGAGGTTTGTATTTCTCTATTCCAACACCCTCTTGGCTTTAATTTGTATTTTTTTTCAGAGCTCCTCTTTGAATGGTCTTTGAATGATCTCGATGGTTGAATAATGCTATATGAGGAAAAGGATAAGGAAAGGTTGAGATATATGTCAATACAGGCTAATTGTAATTCAAATAGGTCAAATTTTGACAAGATTTTTATCCTCAAGAATGTCTGAAAAGTAAATATTTTGTTTCAGTGCTTTAAAAATAAAAGAACTTGATTTTTTTTCTATTAGTTCACCACCCAAAGAGTCAAAATTAAGCTATTGAAGGATGTGAAAAATGTTATCTTTCCATAAACTGTGAAATTAGGAAGGGAAGTAGTAACTGTAACATTCATTAGAGTGTGTCAAGAATTATGATTTATTCAATAATCTCATCTTCCTTTTGAACATTTAGCATCAGCTTCTTTCTACTCCAGACTTTACAGACAAGCACCAACTACATCTGCAGCAGAAAATAACAAGAAGCTTCAAGAAAAACTTTACAGAAAATCACTGAGAAAAAAAAACAATATCCCTCCCCCCACCAGAAAAACAAACAATCAAACAACCCAACCCCACAAAAAACCCACAAACAAACAAAACAACCCAAACAACCAGTCCAAACCACAATTATCCTTAGAGATAAAATAGGTAACAACAGGCATTACTTAATGCAATTTCACTGTTTAACTAACTACAGAAAAATACACATTTTTTAGAATTGAAACCAGTTACTGACAAGATTTCAGCAATACGCCTCTAGATAGCTGCAGAGATTGTCTACAAAAAAGTTACAGCCATCAGGACTACCATAAGAACATATTTCTACAGATATGTCAGTTTACTCAGAAATATCCCTGCAAATGGTAATGCAAGCTTCTGTATCTGCATACCTTTCAACATATTACCTCAGCTAGTATTTATTCATGATCTGGGATGAGTTATCTGCTCTCTCTTTGCATAAATGTGTCAACCAAGCGAACAATGAAATGTGCTTAGCCAAGAACATATTTTCACCATTAATTATAGAATAATATTAAAATTTCTTCAATGAAAAAAATATATTTGTGGGCAGCACAAGATAAAAAGGAACTGGCAGTCTTGCAGTAATCGTAAACGACAAATAGACTCAATAGATAGATACAAACAACAGATAAAGTCATGCCATGAACAACAGCAATCCCACCATGTTTATTTGTAATCTGTTTGTGTACGTCTTAATGAGGTCTACCTAAGCATTAAGTTATTAAAATAAACAGCAAAATTATTCTGGAAGATTTATTAGACAAGAAAAAAAGGGCACAGCCTTTTGCTTTTAATAGCCTTGTCAGATCATTTGGAGGACAGAATTCTTTTCTGGAATGTAATTTTAAGCATGTCAAATGCTAGCAATGGTCTAAGGCAAAACGCAATCTTCCAAATTATGGAAGAGATGTTAAAAATTATAGCGCAAATAATGTTTCTGTGCATTGAATTTCAGCTATCTTCTCTACTGTCACTCAGATTAAAGATTCTTCCTTTTTTACTTTGTGAAGTACATAAAAAAAAAATCTTTTACTTAAATAATAAAGTGGTTGTTTTATTTAAAGAGTTCAGAAGAAAACTACTGAAAGATCACCATGGCGCTACTCTTTCTACACTGAAGGTTGCCTGTGTCATCCTTGCCTCTTCCTTGCTTCTTTCTTTAGGGTTCAGATCAACTAGCTGTTGGAAAGAAGAGTGAAACAGAGAGCAAGCCAATTCATTGCTACAAAGCCAATAGACTCAACAATTCCAGCAACTGTTTTTTTTAATTTTGTTTTCTTTTTTAGTGGATTTGTTTGATTTTGTCAAAGACTTTACATGGTTGAGGGACAGCTTGGTGCATCTTCTTAATTTCAGTTAGGAAATGTTGTAAACAGTGTTGGCTTTGAAAGCCTTATCCACCGATGGCTAGAAAACAGTTCCATTTGCTGTTGTGGGGTTTTTTTGTTGTTTTTGGGGGGGGGGAGGGGAATTAAAAGAAAAGAAAAATAAAAA
>JARCZZ010025746.1:0-69636 GCA_030323915.1 Brotogeris chrysoptera
ACCCAGCAGTAACTGAAAACACTGCTGTTATCAGCGCTGCTCCAAGGCCCAAAAATCAAAAACACAGCGCTGCACCAACTACCAAGAAGGATAAAAAACGACTGCTGCTGCTGAACCCATGACACACACATGTGGTGAGCTACGCATAAGATAAAGATAATCCATTCATAAGAAATGTTTCATAAAGCAGAGAGATGCAGCGTGAAAACCAGTAGGGACAGCTCACAGTTTTCCTTTTATTTTGCATCTAACTTCACTAAGCTGGGAAGCCAAACAGCAAACTTTACTAAGGAAAGACTATTTTGGAATTTAATGAAAAGAAAAACCTTGAAAGATAAAGCCTATTTTCAAATGTTTGCAATTTATTTGGAGAATACTTTATCCTTCCCAGTGTCTTGAAAATATGCATATGTCCAACTACACAAATACTGTGTGAGATTCAGAATCTTCATGATGAGATAAGAATATTTTTTAATACTTTCTTAAAAGTATGTTCCTTTTAAAAACTTAGATTTCTATTACTTTGTCAATTTCATGCTATGCTACTGGGGAAAATTGTGGGGCAAATAGTAAAAATGAAGGATCAACACAAGGAGTCGGTTGGATGAGACTAGGAACCTCATGAAGATTCCTTCAACGAAAGGAAGATTTCATGAAGATTTTTTCAAGGGAAGGAACAGACACCAATTAACACAATATTACAGTATGAATAAAAATATACAGTACAAATGCTAGCAAGGATCTGTGTTTTGCACCTGAAATTACAGAGATAGCAGGAGATCACACTCTCTGCTCTGGTCTGCATGAGATACATAACTGGCCCCAAAAGATGATAAGTCTTGCAACCAGAAGGAAAAGCAGATGTTATATTGCTGCTACTGAGATCTAAAAGGCAATGGCTGTTCCTCCTTTCTACACACTTTTCTATCATCTCTTCCCAGCTGGAACCAGAAAATGCAGGACAACATTCTTTGCAGACTGAATGTTTCTGTACATTTTCCTTCTTTCTAATGTGCCACTCATCTTTACTACTGGGACCCTTCCAGAGGCACATCTGGCCCAAAGCAGGTAGTAACAAGAAATCTCATAAGAAAGCTGAGAGCTTCTTACAAGTTTTCCAGCCCAGTCTGGCAGATGCAGGAGTTTCTGATAATCATCAGAACAGTTGGATGCTTTATGAAGCTTATCTGAGCCAAACAGAACCTCAGGCCTTTTTGAGGTTTGTTCTGCATTGGTTTGAATAGGCTTCAGACAGTCATTACATTGTATTTTGAAAGTGTTTTTCCTTGCTGCTCTCAGAGCAGTAGCCAATGGAGTAAGGAGACTGCACTTCTGTGCCATATCACCCATGCTCATATGTTTGCTTTTTCAGCCTCTGTTTGGTACTCCTCAATGGACTCTATACAGACACAAAAACTGGACATGACACTGGAAAATGTGTTCAAATGAAACAGAGGCTACTAGGAAAAAATAAGGTAATATTAGAAGAGTACCAAGGATGGGATTTCTCTGCTAAAGGCTAAATAATGTTAATTTCCTAGAAACTGATCCAACCTTTATACTCGGTGGCTCAGCACTGCAGGCAGCACATCTGTTTGCTGCATGAAGGTCCTGGGTTTGGGAAGAACTTGGCATTCTTCCTTGTGTGGTCAGCAGGGTGCCTAGAAACTGATGCTTCGCTTGATGTGGCAAACTACAGGGCTTCAAGAATAATGATGTCTGAAACATTACCCAGAGAATAAACAAATAAATTTATCTCTTCTTCCCCCCTTGTGACAAAGCCTAAACTGCAAAATTTAGGGTGGCTCTTTTACGATTTATTGATTTTTGCCTGGTATCTTATCTGGGAATAAGATACATCAGTGTTTGTACAACTCTGACTTCCTTTCATGAAACAGCTTTTAAACCTGTCCATGAAGTTGCAGTCAAATTTGATGGTGGAAATGTCCCAGAGAAAACCTTATGAAAAGAGGAAGCACATAGAGGAGAAATTATATGGGTTATTCACTAAGAAAAAGGCTGCACTGTGAGCCAGACCTTTATGGAACACTAAGTCATCCTCTCTTGAGACTTCTCTCACCTCCAGTGAGGGAGAAACTTTGACAGAACCATTTTAAAGTACCCCAAGAATTTGCTCCATGTGGGGTCTGATGGATGATCAGAGATATGAGTACAATGTAACCTTTAAAGGGGAAAAAAAAAGGTCTTCTAGATAATTAACCATAGACCCAAATACATGGAAAGCTCCATTAACTTCTCTACCCATAGGGATACTTATTAAAGTTATTGGGACCAAACTTTTGCAAACAGCAGTTTAAGTAATAAAGTGTGGAATGTTGGCTCTCAGCCTCTGCCAGCACATCACTTCCTGGAGTTTCTCTTCTTCTCTTCTTTTCTACTTACTGAAAGTATCACTGAAATGACTAGTCCAAAGGACTGATAAATGGATGAATTCCCCTTTCTCAGAAAGATGGTATCATGGACAAAGTTTTGATTTTATGCAACTTTACTAGACAGATGAAAGCCACCACTCTCTCATAATCATTTTTAGACATTTCGATGTTGCCCCAATGAAGTTTTGATTGACCTTTTGTCAGCTCTCTCCTACAGCTATACTCTTGCTCTATCTCAAGGTATAAATATCAAAAAACTTATACAAAAGCATAAGTTCAGCAAAAAGGATGAACTGCAGTGCAAGAGCTAGTAGTATGCAGCTGGCAGCAGCCAACAGTAACCAGCAGCATGTAGCATACCTAGTTGCTGCTCACAGCTTCTGACTCTGGTCACTCTGGCTGCACGTTGCAGCTTATGCTACAGGGATCATGGAATCACAGAATGGTCTGGATTGGAAGGGACCTTAAGGTAATCCAGTTCCAACCCTACTGCCATGGTTGGGGATGCTTCACCCCAGACCATGTCACCTGAGGCTCTGTCCAACCTGGCTTTGGACATTGTCAGGTACGGAGCATTTACCACTTCCTTGGGCAACCTGTTCCAGTTATAAATGCTCCATCCCTGACAGTGTGTTGGAAATAGATAGCTAGATAGCTGTTCAGATAGCAAAAGCTGACAGCGTTCAGCCTAACTGGTAACCTTGCCCTCTTCTCTCTCTCCTGTATTCCAGCTTGAACCCCTCCCCTTTTATTCCCTGCCTTGTACAAAGCAGCCTGTCAGCCACACTAGGGAAATACTTGGTATTTCTTAGAGCAAGCTACCACATAGCCATAGAGCAGAAGAGGAGCATTACAGCTGCTGATTTTAACAGCTGGTTTTGGCAGTCCTATCCTTGTTCTCCAATCAGCCCTTCTAAGGGAGTAGTTGAAATATGGCTTTAGAGCCTGAGAAGCTGAGCACAGACCCATGCAAAGGCTGGCAGGCTATTCTCAAATCCTTCTGAGCAGGGCAGACCAGCTGCTTTTAACACAGAAACCTAAATCAACAAGGTTTCTCTCGAAACTGAGCCAAATAATAACACAGTGATACAGCAGCATCTCTTCAGTTTTTATCAATGTCAAAATAACAGATAGGGAGAGAGAACTTACATAACAGTGAATAGAAATTGATTTTTCTTTTTTTATTTTAATCCACTTTTTTTATTAATGTTGGACACTGGGCTCAAAGTTCAGAGGGTAAAGGTAAAATACCTTGTGCTTCTCTCATGAGTGCAGTTGGAATAATAAATACAGCAGGGAAAACTGTATTCCCAGACTGGAGTGTGGGTAGATCCTGCTCTTTGTGCTCAGCAGAATGGCTACTAGCACTTAGACAGGATTGTTGATCAGCTGAAGGAAGCCAGCAGTTGCAATCAGATCCTCACACACCTAAGACGGTGGCACAAAATCCAGCCCTCATTCCATTCAAGCTCTGTCCTCCTCCAGTGCAGATGAGCTGTCAGCGCTAAATAGAGGGTGTGTGCGTATTGAGAGAAACAAGTATATGTTACTACAAGACCCTAGAAAGCAGAAGCCAAAATGATACTCAGACAGCACTCAACCATCACCCATATAGGTATCCACCACCTTGTTCCACAGCTACATTGAATCACATGAAGGAACTGGAGGTTGAAAGCTTGAGACAGTATGGGATGAGAGAGGGGTTAAGTGGTAGCTTCCTTGAGAAGTTTGACTGTATAAGTTTATACACTATACTATATATACTGGCATCCCTGTTATCGTCTATTGATAAGTGTTTCCAAGGACAATGATGGTTGTAAAACGCACAGGACCTGTCAACTGCCACTGTAGTAAATGGTATTATACTTCCTCATACCGGGTATCAAGTAGCCAGCAGACAACTGTTTGACCGTGGTCACTATTTACATGAGAAGTGTATGAAGTTGAAGCCAGGAGGTAATAGGCTTTTTAGTTTACTGTTCATTTCCAAAGCTCAGCAAATGAAAAACAAGTTTATTTTTACCGTACCCTGATATCCAGGTCCCTAGCACAGCACACGCATTACTCTAGCAAGAACATGATAGGAAATTTGTACATCGGTGCATGAAATGAAAATGAAACAAGGCTGAAATTCATCCAGCAAAACAGAAGTCAACTCAAAGGCTCATTGAATATATGTGAAGATGGATTTAGCGCCTTGACTCACAGAGAAACACAGATCACATGTAATTAAAATCTGCACAAGTAAGTTTATGCCTGTCAACCCTGAAGTATCACCATCTCTAGATTATCCACCTCTCTGAAGAGAGCAAAAGATTCACTTTGACTATGACTTACCTGGAGCAGTGGCTGTTGTGTTGAAAGTTTGTATAGCGTTACCTGCTGTGAAGCACACCATTGGTTTTAAAGGTACTAAGCTTGGGTATTTTTATATGAAAATTAAAGCACAACCTTACTCAGTGTGATAACTGCTACTGTCACTGAGAACACTAGGATTAGGAATCATGAATGGATGAAAGGAAATTGTGCAGTTTTGGCAGAAGCTTCTGAAACCCTGCTGCTGTCTGTCCAGGGGACAAAAATTGCTCTTCAGAACTGAAATGGTCCCTTCAGCAAAGAGGCACAGGAGGAAAGATGAAATGGGCATCTGAGCAGCAATTAACATCAGGTGCTATATACAAATGGAGCTCGCAAGAGTATGCTGGTGTGAAAGAAAAGTTCATTTCAGACTGATAATCATGTATTTATTCCATTTTTTAAGTTCCATCGTTTTAGTTTTCATAATGTGTTAAGTGTGCTTTGACTTTTCACTTCTTCATTGGCTCTGTTTGTGGACATTTGAACAGTTTGGGGTTATCAAAAGTGGCTTTGGAAAGTGTCATGTTCAGAAATAAAGTTACAAAATGTTTTGGAGAATCGTAGGCTTTACCACCTCTGTGCCGTCACACCACAGGAATTTATGCATCTTCTTGTCTTATTCTAGCTCCTGAAATACACGAAGCACAGCATTGAATTGCATTTTAGCAGCAGGTTGGAGTAATAGATGCTACAAGGAATAGTGACATTCCTGATGTGTGATGTGCTGTGCACCACAGGGAGTTGAAATCTCACTTTGTATGCCTTATGGCAAGCCATAAATTCCCAATTTTATGTGCTGATGTAAAAAACTGTTTAACAAATCCATTGGAGCAGACTGCCTGGATCAATGTTATGACAAGCACATAGAATCCCAATAGCATTCCTGTGACAAAATATCTGAACATCTTGATTCAGAGATATATATTAATTTAATATGTTCATGAGAACATATGTTAGAATGAATTTGTTTCCATCCGCAGTGACTCAGTATTGTTGTAACCATGCAGAAGCTGAACAGCTGTAAAAGGACATATATTTTTTGCATCTCAGCTGTCCTGAACATAGTTTGTGGGCAGCTAGTGACATGTAACAGCACTCTCCTGAAATCCATGATACTCTATATAGTTCATGCTATTTTTTGTGTTCGTGTTTCCAGATGACAGCATATTTTTAAGAGCGGTACTCATCACTGGTTTGGATGCTCAGAGAGACAAGGAGAAAGTATAGATGAAATATACTGACAGTTTTGAGAGACAACTAAACAAGAATCATCCTGAATCATAACTGAGTAGGGCACTAGAATTTTACCATCAAACGTACAAAGAAATACTAGGAAAATTATTCCACAATACTAAAAATTAAGTGTTTGTACCACTGCACACACCAAAGAGGGTCTTTGACATAAGGGCTCTTAGAAAGATAGGGAAAACATGGAGAATGGACACACAATAAGAGCTACACATGCTGAATATGTATATTATTGTACCACCTGGTGAAGGACATTATTAAAACGTAGTTAGCTATAGCCCAAATATTCAGTCCTCATCCCAGAAGTTTTACAATTGCTTTGTGTGCATATACTTTAATTGACAGTTGATAACCTAAGGCACTCAAGGTTATTGCAAAAAACATGAGCTTTGAGATATTCAGAGGAAATGCACACAGTATTAATTATTAATTACTAAACAACCAGCCCACAGAAACATGTAGCTTACGTAAGAAGAATAAAGCCTACTCAAATTAGCTCAGTATTGCAGTGGCTGTGGAAAAGTCGTGGAAGTTGCAGGACAGTCCCAAATGTATGTAGTATCTGTGAATTAAATGCATGTCTTTTTGCGGTTTCTGCAGTGAAATAAAGCATGGTCTTTATCTGAGTGTTCAACATTTCTCAGCTTAGAAAAATCTTGAAAGCCCTGGCTTTATGGTGGATTTAGCTCTTAGGAAAGAGGCTTGAAGAGACTCTCATCTTTGTCACAGGTCCTGCAAAGATGTGACCTTGCCATTTATAAAGCCATGGAGCACATTAGGAGAACTACCATTCCTGTAGAAGAGGCTATGAGTGTGTAACAGAATGAGCTTTGCAAAGGTTAGAGTGCATGAGGTAAGAGTATTTGCCTCAGAATAAATAATCTTGACCAAAAGCAACACAAAGTTAAAAGGCATGATTTTCTTCAACCAAGTCATATAGGGTTTTCTGCCTGAGGGAGCATGCATGTTATTCAAGCAACATTCTGAGGTACTGCATTTACTACCAGGAGAGTACCCATCTAAGCAAGCAATTCCTTGTTTCAGATGTCATTTGATACAGCACATAAAACATTAAGTGAGGCCAAGACTCAACACAGAATTAATGTACAACCCAGAAATAATCATGTGCTGATGGCTTGCAACAAAATCTGTTGCTAATAGAGAATACTGGTATTGTCAATGAAACAATGCTTTCCCCAACACTGTTTAACCATTCTCCCCAATGTCAGCCAAGTTTGTCCTTTGCCTGACAAGAATTAAACTCTTAATTTGTCACAAGATTAATCCAACTTTGCCCAGTTATGCTGTTCTTTGAATCATTAAGATTCTGATGAACTGAAAAAACTGCACACTGGAAGCCCAAAAGTTCCCAAACGCAGGTTTCTCAAACACTCCAAAAGGAGAGTCAAAAAACAAGACATAAAACAATTAGGTACTGCAGCAATACAGTGAATTGTAGGAGGATGCTTTTAGTCAGCAGACGCTTTCCAGAAACAAGGATAGATACCCATGATCCTGCTTTGCTGTCTTCAGGTGCAGGAGATGAACCCACATGTGCAACTTGTTTAATCATACCTGCCAATATACCAAACAAAACAGCCAACTCCTGTTGCTTTTATTTTGTGCTAATGTATTCCTGTTTCCTTTGCAAAGCAATTTATTCAGCATGAACAATTTGTAATAATATAGAGTATGTGTTCTGTGCTACATAAGCCTTTTCATATGTAATTAATATTTTATTAAATTTTTAACATTGAATTACTTCTTCTGATATAAAAGATTATATTTTCCAGTTCACAGATGCAAATCTACATATAAATAATGTAAGCAATGTTAAAATATCAACAGATATCAGTTTACTACAAAATAAATTACTTACCTCCCTAGAGAATGTTTAATCTCAATTATTGCTCATGGAAAGCACACACCATTAACAAGCAAGCCAAGAACAATTTCTTTTCCAAACAGCTAAACTACTGCACATGTATTTTGATACCAAAACTGCTCAATAACTTCAACCCTGCTCCTAGGAATAGGGAATACTCACAGCTGTTCAGCTCCGCCATTTGAACTATTTCTATGCTACCCAAAAATGAAGAGAGCTACCTAAGTGAGCACCTGAGTGAATGCTGCAAATCTTGTATTTATAGTGATTGTCAGAGCTTAGAGGCATAACAGTTTGTTTGGCACCTGACTTCTCAACTGCAGGATTTCATAGGCTCCTGTAACATGATTGGAGGTGCTGCAAAACTCAAATAAGGGCAGGGTAAGGTCATGCTGAGCTGACAGCTATTGTATTCACTTCTGCACATAGTGTAGTAAAAGCAACAGGTAATTTTTGGACAACTGCCTCACAGGTAAATTGCATATCATGTCACAAAGAAAAAGGAAGCAGGGCTCTAGACCTTCCTTACCCAAAAGGTGATTAACTTCACCACACCTACAGTCCAGAACAGTTCTGTAACCATTTGACTAATAGTCTATTTTCACCCTTTTTTGACGTGCTAGAAAAGGAAGAAGTGGTGCAAGATCCATTTGGAATATTTGTGGTGTCTCACACTCGCAGCTAAAACAGTGCCCTGACACTGTAGCATTATGTCCAGTTGGCCAGCGTCAGTCAAAGCACAGCCTAGGTCCCCTGGTAGAATAGGTGCTGACATCAGCTTTGTCAGTACTCCATAGCTTAGCATGGAAGGGATAGGACTTCAGGGTTGCAGTGGAATGAGTGTAGCCTGGCAGTATCTGATAACATTGGTTTCTTTATTCTACATGTTGAATAGGATAGAAAAAGAGAGCATTGCCTGTCACCAAAACAGAAAATCAATACTGACTTAAAACGAGTGCCAGGTCTATAATGACTGTACACAGATGTTACTAGAGTAAACTTGAGGAAAATATGATAGAAGCTGAACAATCAGCCATCCCCCATTGGGTGAAAATATTCAGAGTAGCTGGTTGAGTGGGAACATGTGCAAAATGAATGAATCATGCATGGATCCCAGATGCATGAGAACATCTGTGATGATGATGAGAACTACTTGCATATTCATGCTATAATTATCACTTTTGCTTCTGAGCAGCTCCTTATTGCACAGAAGAGCTACTACTCTCATATCTACAGTCAGCAGCCCTGAGATCATTGGGATATCCAGTTAACAGCAGCATCTTCAGTTTTGGTCAGAGTGAAACAAATTACAAGACAAGTAGGTATCATACTTAGCAATTCCAGCATTGCATCTATACAAGCCTCTTGGTGGCCATCTTGGCTGCCTTCTGTAATCATCTTTCACTCATACTACAGCAGAAAATGCTGGCCTTTAGAAGCTTCACAAGCTATTGCTGGTTACATTTCCCCAAGAAAAAGAGAGTGCATATCGGTGTTACGTGCTGTACAAGGTCATGTTCAAAGCTCCTCTATGCTTCCAGAATAGTGTTAAAGGTGCCTACACGTAAATAAATCAAACTTCATCTTCGCAGTTGCAGCAAGTGAACTGAATTAGATTATGTATCAGTATGAGACTGAGCACGTTCAGTGATGCACAATGTCAGGCCCCTGGACTACAAGCCCCAGGTGATGAGCATCTTACCCTAATGGCCATTTAAGCCTGCACTACAAATCGCAAAATCACAGAATGGTTTGCCCTGGAAGGAACCTTAAAGCTCATCTAGTTTCATCCCTCCTGTCATGGGTAGGGACTCCTTCCACTAGAGCAAGCTGCACAATTGGAAAAAAAAACAACCCACAACACTGTGTAATGAAGAGACAGCAGATCAGGAAAGCAGTTGTAGAGCTTGTAGAGCTTCTCCTACATGTAGCCTGCCTGGAAATAAACACACCATCTCTTGTATTCTTATTACAGATGCAACTATTGCTTCCCCGATGTTTCTTGCCTCCCACTGCTCAATAATACTTATTCAATCAAGTCGGTTAGATCTATGTCATTTGCACGAGATAAACAATAGAATAAACTCCATTCCCACTCTTTGTGTCTCTGCTATCACTTGCACTTTCTAATGTAAGCTGACATACACTAATGAAGATGAGGAGGGTTTCCATCTCTACCAGTTCAGCTTTTGTATGATATGTGTCCCCCACAGGTATTGCCCAAGCATTGTTATCTTGCGCTGCCTTTGACCAGCATCATAGTGAACTACTTCATCTTTCACATGCTCCTGTGCTCTGAAAATTATATTAGGAATTTCTGTCAAGCTCAGTGCTGCAGCAGTTTCTCCGCCTCCTAAATTAACCTTTATATGCTCTAGCCATAACATTCTGACATATGTGACACAAAGAGGCAACCAAAGGCAGATGTTAATAAACTAGAAAGAAAATTAAGAACTAAATGTAGCATCTTAGTAAGTAAATCATTTATATAAAAGTAGGGGTATGATCCTCACTGTCTGATCTAGAAGAGTAAGTTGCTAAACACAGCCCATGACGGAGAACAGAAAGCAGATTAACTAATTTTCATTAAATAGTCTTGTTTCCCCCCAAACTCAAGAAACTAAAACATGTATTATGCAGTTGTGTCCCTTCCATTAAGACTGATCTGTAAGAATATGTAGTCAGTGCATATATGAAAACATGCATACAAGTTTGGATTCGTTATGCTGGGGTATAAACTGGAGTGTAAGCAGAACCTTATCAGGTAGTTAATATGAGCATTAAAACAACTTTAAGCTGATTTACATGGTTAAAACTTTTCTGCTTTTGACATCACTTCTGAAAGACAGATCAACCCTGATTAAAATAAAAGTGCAGTATTACCACCCATTCTCTGGGGTTTTCTTTCTCTAATGCCTCAGACATGTTGAAAATGGCTGAGCAGTCACAGGCCGACTCCACTGTCCATCAGGCTAACCAGCACTGCTGCTCCTTCACTTTTCCCCACCATTTGCCTATGCTGATGTGTTGTTTCTTCTCCTACATGCAGGCTGCAAGCTTTTGAGACCAGAGATCTTGACGCACACCCACCGCAGCCATAGCACTAGTGAGGGTCCTAGCAAAACCACAAAACATATGAGTATATTGTGGTGGTAGTAGCTTAGAGACCACTACTTTTAGAAGCTTCATTTAAACATGGGGCCCCTTTACAGGAATTCCTGCAATACAACCTACACCTTTTTAGACTACAATATAAAATATTTCCCTCAATATTTTAGATCTGTTACTATCATTGTGGATTGCTGAATACAGATGCTTTTTGTTGCCTACAAAAGCAATGTCATAGTATTTGTTTGCTTCTGGGTTTCTGTAGGAAGTTTTTCCTATTCTTACAAAAAGGTTGCTCTTTTATTATTCGCCATCAGGAACTTAATTAATGAAACTGTTATGTACCTAAACACAGAAGGCGTCACAGCTCAGAATGGCAAAACTGCAGTGCACAAAGTACAGCACTGAGGAACTCCATCCTACACTGTCAGCCTTATCAGTACCCATGCTGTATAGCTGAATTTTGCCAGGCGCTATATCATAATTCACAGGATCTATTGCTAGCCAGGAAAAAATTCACATTATGTCAGTTACAGCCAGACTTGATGAATTAGAGGCTCCAAAGTTCTTTTTTCACCCCACTTTTTTATCCCCTTGCTTCTGCAGCTTGATGCAGAGGGAGCTCCAAGCTGCCCTCACTGGCATAAGCAAACAATATTGTCCAGGGGTCGTGCCACTAGCTGGCACTGTCTATGCTGATCCTCAGGCCAGGCACAATTCCCTTAGGGTACTTTTTCATGCCACTGAGTTATGTATAGAGAAAGAGCATAGTTTAGTAAAAATTACAGTGTGCTGTGATTCAAGATAAATGGTCTATGTAGCACTGCCAAATCTCTCCAAGTGGCTTTGGTCAAGTCTGTAGGCTTTTCAGCATTTCCTCTTGAGACATGGAGGCGGATCTAATTCACTGAAATCTACCGATGGAAAAATGCTAAGAATCAGTTACTTTAGCACCCAATTCTGATGTCTATATTCTGTTGGACTAATCTCATCTGTGCACAGACTGCACAGAAGAGAGGGGGAAAAAGAAAGCAATGACAATGTGACAATGTTCAATGCCTGATCAGACTAAGCTGCTCCTAATTTGGTTCAATACCTCTGTCAAGCTGAAGCTTGTCAGTCACCTGAATAATCGTGGTATAATTCCAATCCATATTTCTACCTAAAAAATTGAAAATCTTTAGCATGCAATTAATATAGCTGGCAATGACACAGTACATTCATCTGCCCTTTTGCACCAGGTGAGGTTTAATAATCAATATACTCAATGGGCTCACATAATTTAGAGCACATATTTGCTCTCAGGAGTGGCTCTTGCTGGCTAGAGGTTTCAGCACTTCCCCATAAATTTAAGATCTGAAGCAGGGGGTGGAACAGGGGAAGAGATTTGTGGGAGAATTTCTGAGTATGTGAGTGACAATTTATAAAGACGGCTTCTCATAAGAAGAGGTTGCTTTTTGTGCAGTCATTTTGAAGTATTAAATTTTGATAACTCCTTAATCACTGCAGTTTAATGAGACAGAGGCAGTAGGTGAAGGGGGAATCCATCATGTCAGCTCAAGTACCCAGCTCTCTTCCTGACATGAAGATTTGCCATGCCACAGTAGTCTGAAGCAATCCTTTTGCAGCTGCAGTTCTGAGGAGGGATTTTGTAGTCTTCCAAGAATGTTTGATTTTCCTGAAGAAACCTCCTTATGTAAACAAAAGTAATCTTTTACTCTCAAAAAAAACAAACAAAAAAAAACCAAAAAAAAACACAAACAGAAAAACATTGCTCAAAAAAGTGCAAACAAAGCACCTTTAAGCACATACTTTTTAAATCTTAAAATTGGCCAAGACAGGTTATTTTATCCTGCAGAAGTGTTTGCTGCAAGTGTCACTGCAGACCTTCATTTGATGCAGTGCTTAGTTTCTAATTCACACTTAATACACGTAAGCTAATAAAAAGCAAATTCCCCAGAGATATTTGTGGCCTCTCAGGTATTATTTTTTTCTTATTATGAAAGTCTTCTATTTTTGGAGATTCTGTGGAACAAAATGCAAACACAAACAAATTGCTTCTTGCAGATGAAAGAGAGGTGGAGGAGCAGACAGCATGCATAGATCCCACAATCCAGCCTTAAACCCTAGGCATACTGTTCCTCATGTTGGTAAAGCACATTTCTCAAAAGTCTGAGGCGTTGAGGCCCACAGTGAGGAAGCAGATAACAAGGCATCCTGTTTTGCTATGGCTAGTAGAAACTGCTTGGGCTGCTTCAGCAGATATTCTGCATAAGCCAAAAGCACATTCCACAGTGAAAGCTGCCACTTCTCTTTACAGAAGGGTATTGCTTTGTTGTTTCTGTTCGTGCTGAGGTTGAGCAAACTTATTCCATGTGGAAAGCATCCGATTAAGACAATATTGGAACAGCTACAACTTGCACCTTTCTCCAATACCAAATTTTTCCTTGAGAAGCATGAATCTGGACACAGTCTTTGGTGTTGCAAAAGTATCTTCTTTGAGATAACGTCCATACAGTCAAAAATCTTTAGCCAGTTCTCAGCACCCACCCCTTCTGTCAGCACTTAAATTCCTCATTTATTAATTCGATATTAGGTTGTCCCAGGAATCATTTGCTGTAATTCAAGATACAGAGAAGGTATAATAAATTTTTAAAAATTGAATAATTGCCTTCCTCTTTGTCCTGTCAGACAGGATATTAGCAGTCTGTCAACCATAAATCGCAACATGACCAGATCTTCCCACCACTTAAGGGAATATAATTAAATTTAAGGTTTCACAGTTTTCATCATCTAATAATTCTTAACTTGTTCTGTTATTAATAACCTTTGAAAAACTGGTGTATATTTATACGAACATGGAGACAAATATTGTGACAGCTTCTACTGCAATTCCAGGACCACTGTTATTGAAGTGGTTCCATTATGAAGCCAGATTACTTTGTAAACAACTGTTCTGATATGCCAATCAAGAAATCACTCTGAAGCAACTAAATAGCGATTATCTTGTTAACACCTCCTCTGGAGCTGCTTATACTCACTACCCCAGCAGGAATGGTCAGTACCAGTTTGACATGCATACCCAGAGGGAATTCAATCAATTGTTCTGTGTTATCCATTTTCCACAGGAATTGGTGTAAAGAGCTTTACATCTCTCAACATTTGACACTGAAGGGGGAGAGCAGTCACAAGGAGACCCAAGCATCACACCAATGGGCTCACATGGAGAGGAGCTGAGATGGGAGACCTTCCCTGTAAAACTCAGCTCTACAGCTGATAGATAGACACCACATTTTAAGACACACTGTTTTCAAGACCAAAGTCTAAGCCAATTCATACCATATGTGACAACTTTAGTGTAAACATTCCTCTTTCTCTGACACAGCAAACTTATTTGTTGCCATCTACTGCATCTTTTGCACTAGGGTACTGTTTCTGCCTTCCTCTTTCTCAAAACTTATTACAATATTTAAAAGCTTCCATAAAAGAAATCCCTTTCAGAATCAGGTTCTGAAAAACAGGAAATAGGCAAATGGCACCCTGATTTCTTTTAGATCTTGAAAGTACAAGATCCTAACTGAATGTTTTTCCTTTCTTGTTCCCCAATCTTTCATTCTCCTTCCAACTGGGTATAAACCCCCATTGTCATGCATAACTGCCACTGGTTGAGTGGACAAAATTCCACTTGGAAGTCATTAGAAGTGTAATTTTAACCTTCTGACCATCAGTCTTCCCTTGCTTGGAACAAATATTTTGATTTCTTTGAGGCAAAACCTTTTTATTGTTTTATCTCAATCCCTCAAAAGAAAGCAATCCTTCATTTAAAGTAAAATTTACAAAGCCACTCTAAGTGCAGAAATTACTACCCTTCCCTTGTCTTTTATCTGTCTCTTTTCTCATTTTTTCCTCTTTTGACACAAGCAGAAAAATTCTGCTTCCTTCCCTTTATATTCAAACTTTGCAAACAATATCTCTAAAATCAACTAGAAGTCAGGCTTGTTATTTCCAATCCACCAGCAGAAAAAGCAAGCAAGCAAGCAACAGCACAGAGTAACGACACCTATTTTAACACTGATAGCTTTTTTTGGAGAGCGGTTGAAGTACTATATAGAATACATATTCTTGCTTGCCTTTATTTTGCACAGAATTGGTTTTAAAATAGATAAAGCCTCTTGGGATCTCAGAAAAGAATGATTCTTTTTCCCTCTTCCCCTTGCCCCCAGTTTCTCACAAACAGCAGCCAGTTCAGTACTGTTTTCTGTGAAGTAAGTTCTGCTTAACAACAACAATCCTTTCCATCTTGACAGCTTTTAAGGCCACCCTTCTCCTTCTTTTATGTATTTCTCAAAATTATGGGTCCCTCACACAATCTTCCACCTTCATAAATTGATTTCAGGCTTTCTAAAAACCTCTCCAGCTCCCACTTCAAAGACCTGGATCAACAGAAAGGTACTGAGGCAAGGCATATTTTATTCACCTTTTCATCACTGGGAATTATAGCAGAATTATGGTGCCTCTAATTCCCTTCTCCTCTACATAAGCTCCAGTCTTCATCAGTGCCTAAATTCAGACCTGTGTTTTGGTTGTTCCTCTCCATTTTATCCCGAAGTCTTTCAAGAGAACCTGTAAAGCAGCATTATTTTCAAAACAAATTATAACCATCCCTATGAGCTGGCTGTCTCCTGGGGATGACTACAGCCGAACACAATCCCCAACAAGAACTAAGAACATCACCTTAGGTCAGATGCTTCCTTCTGTAATGTTTTTATGGAAGATGACTCTATTCTATATAACATTAAATATTAAACTTCTCTAAAGGCCATGGTGTCTTCATATCATTGCTGCATGGACACCAACAGAGCACTTACCAGGAGCAATATGAATAGGCCATGAAGACTAGAGAGTCTTACATTGCTTAAAACACCTACATGAATGAGAAGATGACTTTTTTACTTTTCATTGTTTTGTTTGCATGAGCATACTCGGATTTAAAGTTCTTGGCTTCTAGTTCTTATCAGAATACGTTTGCCGTCAATAGCTTTTATTAAAAGTTGTTATTAGGTAACTTTTCACATTTATCTCTTAACACTTTCAACTTCAGAAAGCCTTATCACTCCTTTCACTAAGTGTATGATAATTGGAGCTTTGTAATTACAGGTACAACACACACAGATTTAATGGACCAATTTGACAAGCTGAAAGAATTCCAGCTCCCCTATCTATTTAACATTTTAATAGTGCTTCTTCCTAATTAGTCTGTAGTTACAGTTACCAAAGTAATTGTCAATTACTATAACCATAAATAAGGCAGATCTGTCAGGGCTAGCCTGATCTTACAATGGATCAGGGCCTTTTCCAAGGAATAAGCAAATGCACTACAAAGTTTCAGTCAGAGCTAAATATCTCCTGGGGTTTGAGAATAAAAGTTAGATTAATAAACGGCTTACAGGCAAAACCAGTGAAAAGTCAGGCATCATTTCCAGTGGCTTTCAAATGGTAGCTAGAACAGAAAGGTAGTACTACTCAGAAAGACTTAGTTATAGTGATGTACTAAACCAAGATCACTTCTGTAAGTACTCCTGTGTTAAGCTGCACTTTCTAGGTTACTTACCAGATGTGAAGGCTGTGTTACAGGATGTGTCACTCTCCTTTGGGCATGAGGGAATACACCAACTTGAACACCACAGGGCTCCACTGCTTACCTCCTCCCATTTCCTCCCTGAGGTGTTGCTCCCTTTCTACACCAACACAAGCAGTGACTGAATGTTCTTTTCCTTGGCACACACACTTTACAATCACTGAGTGCAGGAGGATCTTGCAAGAAATTTATACCCTGTTAAGTCTTTTGTTGCCCAACCTGGAGACACAGGATCTTTTGAGAATGTATAACAGACTCTGACTTATTCCAAATGCAAATGCACAAAATACTACAATACATGTGAAGTAGCTGTGACTTTCTACATGCTGCACCAAATAGTTCTGTCCTAAGAAATACTAAAGATATTTGAAAGAAGTCAGCTTCTCCTTTGTATCATTTTGCATGCTCATTTGCACCTGAAGCCCTTCTCCACAGTTTAAATTACCATGTATGAACTCTCATGAGAGCCTGGAAAGTGTCATTTTCTTTTCTGATAGAGATAGCCATTGACCCCGCAAAAGGTTTATCAAAGGTTAGAAAGGTAACATAACAAGCAATGGGAAAAGAAACCACAAGAAAAACACCCTTACCTTGGAAGTTTGACCTAATGTTATAAAAGAAAAATTTTTTTTCTGTTGTCCTTAAAAATCTAAACCTATGATCACTCAAAAACAAACACAGATTTTTTTTCCCCTCACAGTATACGTTTGTTCTTATAATGAATCAATAGAATTAGGCTGTAAAATATTAATGAAAACTGCAAACTCAGGACGTGGGAGCAAACAAGCAGTTGTCTCCATAGACATGCTGTTGGTGTAATTAATTTTTTAAATTTCTACTTGTCGTGGTTTAAGCTGTAAATCTCACTTCTCCCTCTCTCTTCCCCCCCCCCGACTCCTATGGGTGGCGGTGGGGGGGAATGGGGAGAAGAACCGAAATAATATAACTCCCACGGGTTGAGATAAGAACAGTCCAGCAACCGAGGTATAATACAAATCAGTGCTGCTGCCACCAATAACAACAATGACAAGGCAAATACAAGGAAAGAGGATACAACTGCTCACCACTCGACCGAGCCGAGAGAGAGGTAGACTTCCGGGTTCCTGCCCCCAGTATTTCCCATCCTGGACATGACGTGCTGTGGTATGGAATAGCTCCTTGGTCAATTTGGGTCAGGTGTCCTGTCTCTGCTTCCTCCCGGCTTCCCCTCCTCCCAGACAGAGCATAAGGCTCAGAAAGTCCTTGGCCAGACCAAAACATTACCAAGCAGCAACTGAAAACACTGGTGCTATCAGCATTGCTCCAGCTACCAAGGAGAAAAATGACTACTGCTGCTGAACCCAGGACACTACTTTGTTATGACTGTGAAACATCTATATCAAGAAAGTTAAAACAATGCAATGAACAGAATGGGGGGAAAAATATAGGAGATAGCAAGCTTAAGAGTATAGGTACATGTGTAAGTCTCCTAACCAGCCTCTGTAAGCTTGATTTAATAAACCAGGAGCTCAGAAGGGGTGTTTCTACTTCCACGGGGCAGAACAGCAATTAGCTCCAATTGGTTCAAGTCCCCAGTCTCAGGAAAAGACACCAGTTGCTGATTCAATACTAAGGGAACCAACATGTTTCCTTGGAGCAGACAATATCTCAGACATGGCAAGTAATGGGGCACCTCACAAACTTGTGTGAATAAAACTGCTCTTCACAAGCCCTCAGGTGCCGGAACAAAAGCAGAACCGTATCTTGATAGCAGCGCCAGATGCGAGAACTACAGATTTATTTCACCAACACTTGTTACTCAATGGCAGCCAGGCATGTATATTTTGCTTGAAAGGACACTTTTCTTCCCTTGCCCCATCCTTAGGCCCATTCCACTGAAGTGAAAATTGCAAGAGGATCGTGACAAACAGACAAACCTTTAACCTTCTTCTTGTTCATCTTTTGCAAATTGCCCAATTCTCATCATGACCTTACTGAATACATTCAAAAACACAATTACTTGGATATTACCTATGTGAATGATTTCCAAGTTCCAGCTACAAATGACACAGGATGTGCAACTTATTCCACAGCACAGGCAGTGAAATTTAACTGGACCATCACAAACTTTGATATTAGTTGTTACTGCTTCTGCTGTACTGTCAAAAGCCATATCCAAATCAGAAACTAGACAGAATCCTCTCATTCAATTCCAACACTTTGAGTCCTGAATGCCCACCTTGCCATCCTGCAGCCAAATTCACTAAGAGTGGGGATCTGGAAATTTAGTCTAAAAATGTCATTTCTCTTCCACAAGCAAGATGGTCTCAATTGCATATGGATTATCAGAAATATCCTCCTCCATCACTATCAAAAAAGGTGACTGAATTTTAATCATTTTTTCATCAGTATTTTTAGAAAATAAGACCACCTCTATATTGGCAGGGAATGAAGCTGTATTAAAATACAGAAAAATCAGGTTTCTCAGTGTTCTAGCTTTGAAAGCTGTTTTCAAAAATACTTTTCCCCAGACTTATATAAGAATGCAAAAGAAAGCTTGTCAACTGCCTTCATGGAGATACTCATCGCAGGGAACTGGTGTCTTGGCTGGCAGTCCCTATGAGCCTGAATATTTAGCAAGATCTACCACTAACTTAAGTTTCCTGTGTGAAGACCAGCAAGAACTTTCCAACAACATACAACACACTGACTCGGCTCTCAAACTGATTTAGCTTCCTTTTAAGGCAAAGTTGTCTTCATACCTACAAAGAATCTTGCCCACCCTTTTTCTGGATCTGCTTTACCACCTCTTTCCATCAAAGGAATTTTCTGTCATAACTAGGAAGTCATATACTTTCAAGCATATATTTTCCCTGAAAATGTGAAGTGTAATGATCAGCAGTAATAGTCAGGTGTTAATTCTTCCTACCTTACTGCTCTAAAAAGGACAATTTTGTCCTTTTTTATGTCATAGAAGGTGGGCAGATCTTGGTGTTTTAAAAACAAAGCTTAAAAAAAGTTAAGTATTGGAAATACACTTAAACTACACAAAACTAAACAAAAAAAATCATGTCAAGAGACTAAATTTGTAATTCTCAGTTAATAAAAATCTCCCCAACTTTAATGAAAATTTTGTTGCATAAGGCTTATGAGGTCATGCATGGAAGAGTATAATTAAGGCCTACTGAGGACCTATATAGTGATTGAATTTCTAACTAAATATTCAATCAACCATCAGTCCCTCTGCTGCATAAACTCTTCTCCCCAACGAAATTCTTTTCCACATAGAATTATAGGACTTGGAAAAGTCATTGATTGTGCATATGGAAATCAAACTCTTTCCTCAGATGGCAAATGTGTCTGTGAACTCTGAAGAAGAAAAAAAAAAACATAAGAGGACAACTATAGTCATCTTTAAATATATAAAAGCTGGGGAGGGAAATGTTCTACCCATGTGTATGACAAACAAAGTAATAGATTTACACTGAAAAAAAGAAAAGTCACAACAGGTAATAAAAAGTACCTTCTCACATAAGCAATGTATTGAGACAGTCTGTCTCTGGAAGCTGCAGAGTTTGACAGATCTTGAGAGCATACGTGATTTCCCTGATGGGGAAGGAGTACGGACAAGTTGACCTTTTGAGATCTAGTCTAGGTCTACTGTTACATAGGGTCATCCTAATTTGCTTTTTCTTTGCAGCAGCCTGAGGTCTGATGTGCACTGATTTTGTGTCAAATTTGTACAGTTCCCCAGATGTGTTCCACTATGATCAGAAGGAAGGTTCTTACATCTTCTAATGAAGACTAAACAGCTTTCCTTATATTTCCACTAGGTTTTGTTACAGTTTAATCTCAGCCAGCAACCAAGTTTCCACACAGCCACTTGATTGCTTCCTCCTGTCCCCAGTGGAATGGGGAAATCAGAAAAAAGTGTTTTGAGATAAGAACAGTTTAATAACTGAAGTGAAATATATTATTATAATGAATGAGAGAAGGAGAGAGAACACAAGGGAAAAAAATCCCAAGTGGTGTACAACGCAATTGCTCACCACTACTGATTTTTTTTCCCAGTTGATACACTTGCATTAAAAAAAAATATATAAAAAAAGAAAAAAAAGAAGTATTGCAGGAGCTGTCATTCAAAAGAATAAAAATTTTAAAGTGTGTCAAAATAAACAATTACTCAAGTTTTCAGAATTTTTCTCAACCTTTTTCCTATCAAGACTGAGACATTTTTACAGACTCAACATTAATTTATTACTTGGTTTGGATGACCCAACATACGTAACTAAGATGGGGGGAATTAAAACCCCCACAATTCAATTTCTTACATTAAAAAGAGCTATAATAACTCTGTTTAAGCATTGTTTCTTTTCCCCTTCTCAATCTCCCACAAGTGCTGAGTCCAGTCTGTTAAAATGGTTTCCCATCTGTGATTAACCTAGAACTGTTCATATAAGCTTTCTGGTATCAAAATTTGTACTATGTTGAATGTGTTCTTAGGCCATGACCCACATGTCTGAACTCTGGAAATATGTCTCTCTCTCTCGGAACCTTGCTCTATCAGAGAGACAGAAGTTACAATCAAATTCCAAGACGGGCATTTCCAGCTAGCTTTCACTGCAGGTGCACTGCAACCGTAGATATGCCATCCCATTCATAACCTCACTGTCTTTATTTGTTGTATCTCAGCTGTTTCCATTTTCTCTAATCTGTAGCACTCTATTTTGCAGCTTCAATCCACGATAGCTGTAATCTGAGGGCTGGCTGGTGGTGAGAGATAGCTAGCCCCCTGCCCTCTAGTTTGTGCTCTGCTTCCACCCCATCCCTGTCCCTGCACTAGAGTCACACAATTGCTTGGCAGGTCAGAGCAGAGAGCTTTCATGGCTATTGCTCATTATAGTTGCTTTTTGTTGCCATTAGTCAGTGTTCTGCCAGATCTCTTCCATTATTTGCACGCAACTACATGGCTGGTAATGGCACAGAGTAGAAAGAAGGTTTTCTCACCCCTGCCATTGTCTAACAGTTTCTGTCTGACCTGAAAATAAACAAAGCAAAACCAGGAAAAGCAGCTCAAATTTAACTTCCCAACACTGTATCAATGACTTCTTTTGTGCTCCTCATAGAGCTAAAAGCAATTTAGTACTTGAAACAGAGACATTAAGCACCTCTCCATATGAAGAAACAGTGACATTAAGAACTTCCCCAGAAGAAACATGAGTAATTTCATGCTGCAAGGACCTTCCTTACCTTTTAATATTACAGATGTTTCAGGAGTATGAGTTTAAGGGTAGCATGAAAAGGATAAACATTTCTGTTCATATTACATGCTTACATTATTCGCATTTCTGTATAGCTGAGGGCCACTTAGAGTTTATACAGATACAAAAGAAAAAGCTCTCCCATGCCAATAATCTAACACATGAGAAAACAGATGAACTTAGACAGATAAAGAAACAGAAAGAAACAGCAAGCCAATACTAAATCTACATCATATGCCAATGGTCTGCCTCAGCAGCAGCAGTTAAGTACCCATGGGTCTTGAATGCACTTTAACAAAACAGTTTTAGAAGAGAAATTTGTTTTAAAAGAGGAATTTGAAAGAGAACCAAGATGTGGCTTTGCTGTGAGCATGAGAACCTTTTCCCAAGGATGAGGGAGATAAGGGAAAAGCACAAAGTTGTTTGCTCCTAATATTTAGCAGCAGGGATACAGGGGCTGGCATCTGATATATATCAGATAAGGGAGCTGACTTTTGATCACAAGCTTGAGATAAGGGTTAAGGCAAACAAGGGCTGCAAGCAACATGAAAAGTGAACCCCAGAGATTTGATTTGATGTGATATAGAGGCAAAGAAGGACTGTAAAGAAAACAGTGACATGGTCCAAGGGGCAAATAAGGAAGAAGATCTTTGCAAAAGAATGGATTCAAGTATAAGTACCAAGGGAAAATAAAAGGATGGTGATGAAGCGTATATACTAACCTTCTGAGAATGTTAGCTGCAAGGATGGTTAGGAAATGCTATATTTCCAGAAGCATTATAGAGAAGAAATATGAACATTCAAGCTAAATATGAACATAAGATTTTAGGAAATATATGAAATAAAGCTATAAACTGTTCATTCTTTCACCGGTATTGTAGGTTTTCCTTACAACTTACAGCCTCTTTCTCTCCCTTTTCCATTAAGTCATAGTTAAACCTGAGCCTTTAACTGTTGCCTTGGGACAGAGTATTGTGTTCACATGAAGAAAGTTATTTGAACAAAGTCAGGTTTTCATTTCAGTTTGAAGAATAATTATGTGTAACCAAAAGTGGGGCACAACAAGCTCTAGGAAAAGGAGAACAAATGAAACTAGATTTTATTTGATGAATATTTCTTTACTGCACCATCAAGGAAGAAAGAATGGCAGTGGGTAGCTATGTTTTTCATTCATTTCCAAAGGGAATTCCTAATAAGGAATTTCGCAATTTCAACTAGATGTTAAAGGGGCAGAAAGCAATGTTCCCACACACACAACAGTAGCCCATGTACACCAGAGAGAAGGGAGAAGGCTTTATTAACACAGTTCAGACAGCCTAGCCAAGTCACCCCTGAGCAACCGATTACTGGCAGTGCAGCAAGGACAGAACCACGTACTCTCTGGGCTTTAGCTTTCCAGCTACCCCAGGCTCCCTCTTGCAATTCCAAAAGGAACCACGGCCACAGCCAGGCATATCAAGGGTTTTTCTGACATTGAAGTGCTGCATCACCCTTTGTCAGAATAAAGCAAGAACAAGAAAGCAGCAGCTTACAGATACTGCTGTTATGTAGGACTTTGGGTATTACCATGCTCCCCTGCAGTCACTAATTATTTCCCTGGTGAGAATGCAAAGAGAGTTTTTCAAGGAAAGCATTCAAGCCAGTAATGTGGTTTACCTATATGGAACCACGGGTAGCACATACGTATGCTTAGAATAAAGACAGACTTTCTCCACTGACCACCTCCCCAGGGACAGAATTTCTGTAGCCTTAACACAAATCATCTTTGTCATGCAAGAGGCAGTTTTTGTAAAACAAACACCAACAAGACACAGACAAAGCACTGCAGGGCCTCTTGCTGCACTTGGCATCTCAATGAAGCCAAAACCAAAGCATAAACCAGTGCAAAAAAATAAATAAAAAGCTAAAATTCTCCTCAAAACAAGGATAGAAGCATTTTCATATTTCAAGTCCCCAGAACAAGCATTCTCCATATTATCTGCTAAAATGTTGGCATACTTGAAGGGGCACAGAAGGATTTTCCACATTTGTTTTCAGACAGGTGGAGATTAAAAGGAGTTTTAAAAGCATAATAAAAAAAAAATAAATCTTTTTCTCTATGCTAGAATTTCCTCTGGAAAATGGGTTTGAACTTTTTCACTACATTATCTAAAAATCAAGAGCTGTATTTTCTATCTAAAAACATTGTTTAAAATTCAAAGATAATTTCATTGAAAGCAGAAATTAAATAAGAGCACTAAACTGGGAATGAAAAACTGCTTGGAAAGCAAACCCACTGTGTTATGAAAATCCTGCAAAAAGAACACTATTGAAAAAGGACAGTTTATTAAGATTCCTAATTTATACTTCTAAGTAAGATGTCCAAAATGAGTGTATACTTACAGAAATCTCTAATGTAAAAACAGCTATTGACTTCATTAGACTAATAATAAATAATAAAGCTTAATAAATATAATAATAAAGCTTAATCTTTATGATGTTCAAACCTGAACGTGAACACTCTCAGCATTGTTGCCAATTCAAGGTTGTCTAAGAAGCTAAGCTGTGATTATGCATCCAAAAAATGAACGAGATCTTAGAAACTCCAGATGCTTCCACAGAAGCTACATATCCAAAGTGTCCTTGCTGTGTTGATATATTCTAAATATTGTGCAACTTTGCTTCTCAAATAGTAAATGAGATTTTCTGACAACACAGCCTGAAGGAGATTTCTGCTGTACCATCTCTGAGGTAGAAAGACACATGAAGGGGGAATTTGACCCTGCTATGTATAAGAAATATTACCATCAGCTTTGCTGCAAACAAACCAACCCATCACAGAAGTGATGATTTTTATTGCATTCCCTTGAGGAAGCAATTCATTTCTTCAGTTTGAAAACCACAGCCAATTGAAATACAAAAGTTATCAGGAAATCTTGAGGAAGACATGCATTAGCTTTATGTACCATCAGTCTGTCAAAATGACATCTAGGATAATAACAAATTGTGTTTAAAAAGAAAATTTAAAGTATGTTGAGCAGTAGGTCTTCGGGCCAAAGCCTCAGTCTCTAATTCAGTAGGAAAAGTTGAATTAAACCCATCCAAAAAGGCTAATCACCACACTAACAAGATATTATTGTCTATAATTGATGATTCCTGTATTGATTAATCTCCAGAACATGAAGTCCAGAAGCAGATCTGAAAGAGAGCCACCACTTACAAACACCAGTTTATCTGCTGCTGAAGACAGGATATGACAGATGTCTCCAAAGCAGAGAGTTTCCATGGCAGCCCACGTGCACCAGAAGAGAATAGGCAAAAACTAGGTCAGAACAAAACTTATTTCTGCTTTTTTCCTCTTCAGTTCTACACAAAGGAAACAAAAGGATGCAACTTGCAGAATTTTAACATCTGAACAGAGCAAAGGCTAGAATGGTCCTTGCTGCAACTTATCAAGCAGGTCCATGTGTGAGAACTGCTATAGTCCATCAAAACTAAGGGTCTACCGAGGACTAGGCATTCAATATTGAATGTCTATTCATTGTCAAAACTACAACTTGCTTTTATTTTTTCCCCACTGACCTTTTAAATTATTATGAAAGAAATTAAGGAAAGAAACAGTTGGACACACAAAAAACATTAGTGCAAAAAAGCAATTGTTTGTAATTAAAGTAATTTAATTGAATAATGCTTAATTGGACAACAAGATTAAAAATAATTCAGGGAGATGTCTCCTGCCTTTTACTACACTATCTTTATCCCAGGGCTGCAGAAATCCCAAATGGTTTCATGAGAATGGTTTGGCATAACGCCACATTATGACTAAGTGAGCATTTAAGATACAAGGCCAAAACACTATCTGCAGGCACTAAAAGCAGCAAATGCTCAGCATTTGGTGACAAGGCTGCAGTGTTTTCTCAGTGTTCACTATGAGTTATTTTCTCTGCTCTTCTGGCCTGTTCCTGGTAACATAGCCTGTCCTTCCAGTGGCCTTTTCAGGTTCCTCTGTGTTGACAAGGAGGATGGTAATGTTAACCTTTCAGAAGTAGTAAAGGAATTGTCTCACTAAGATATGGCTTAGCTGTTTTTGTCTCCTTCTGCCCTTTCTTCATGGTTTAGGATTTAAGACATGGTTCATTCTGTGAAGGTTGAAAAGCATGTGCACATGCTATTCTTCTCAGATGCACCATTCCACTTGCTCAAATCTTCCTTTAACATTAAGTGAAATTTTAAGATTATTTTTAAGTAAACTTGTAGTATGCCTGACAAGGCCTGATAGGACTTTGAAAAGGCTCACAAAACACTATTGTTGGTTCTGGAAGGGATTGATTTTTCTTTGCATTCATCCACTATTATTGTTTGCAGAAAGCCAAAGGCTCACAGGAAGCCTATACACATTTTCAGCACTACCAAAATTCAAAGACAAGAAAATAAAATGAAAGTGTTTGTTACACTGAAATAAATCAGGAAATGTAATTAAAGATTTCAATTACAAATGGAACAAATGGCATGTCCCATTCTGTTGCTTTAGAAGGCCATCTTGCCAAAATTGGCATGGAAGACTCCCTAGAGAGGTCCTGATGAGCTACATTTCAGACCTTTTTATTAATCATTTCATCATCATCATTGAAAGAGTTCTATTTAAACTCAGTATTTAGAGATAAAATGTTGCAAATTAAGGGCTGAATATTCAAAGAGATCTGGTTCGGATTATTTGTGCATGTGCAACTTCCTACATGCACATTTCACTTCCAGTTTTTGCTGCACCGAGTGTGTGGAATAGCTTATATTCAATTTCATTTGAATATTAAGGCTGAGATGAATCACTGAGGAAGACAAGATTTCAGTCTTCTTTCTTCACATTGGAAAGCCCATTGCTGCTAAGTTGCAAAATTACAAATCAGTTCAAGTAATGTATGACCTGACATTTATGTGCACAAAAGTCATCATGCATATCTACAGAGAATCCATTTCAAACTTCATTTCAGGTTTTTACTAGCCAACTTTTTTGTTATTACTGGAATGACTGAAATATAATTTACATTTTCTTCCTTTGGGAGTATGACACCAACAGCGAATAAGTGACTTCTTTTTCAGGGAGTTTTGGAGTCAGAATGGATGAAAGACTGAGGAACTACTGCATTATACAACCAGGCTTTGTAATGAATGAATCTTAGATGTTACTGTTACCAAGAATAAGTACACACGTCATGAAGTCTTGTGCCTATGTGTATTTAAGTACGTATGTACATGTATATAGTACATGTATATAAGTACACTCACTTTCAGGTACTTAGATGCTATCACAATAGAAGCTGTGCAAGAACTTCACAACTTCTACTGTAGTTGACTTCACATCTCTGCCAACTCTCTATTATCCAGGCCAGTGAGGGAGGAGACGGTTAGGACAAAAGGTTAGACAAAGTTTGTTAGCCAAAATTTGACAATGCAAAAATATTAGTAGAAAGACACACAGGGAGAACATAGTGAGGGAAAGAGAGAAGATAAAAATGGGCATCACTGTCAAATCTGGCAAAGCACAATTCCCATATCGCCCATGACTTCAGCATCCAAGTTTATAGGGCAAATAACACAGTACATGTGATAGTCTCTATTACTTCCCAAGGAAAAGAGAGAGAGTCAGCATTGGCATTTCTGTATGCAACCTCTGCAATTAATCCACAGCCTAACATCCAAGAGATAATGCTATGCTCACTTTACAGAGAAGTCTGAAGTGCAGCACAATGAAGAATCCATCCAATATCTGCAGCTAAATAGGACCTGAATCCAGAAGCAGAGAAACTTGAGCTTCTCCATTGCAGAACCACAGCTACCGCTTCTTAAAACTGAATTGGTTTAGTCCAAGATTTCTTCACTTATCTAAAGACTATAGGAGGATCTCTTTCAGCCCTCTGCTTAGACAAGGCTCAAGAAACTGCAGACAACTTCTGCATTATGCACTTCACTTCTGCTGGAATTTTAACACACCTTTTAGAAAGTCATCTATTCTGAAATAGGTCTGATTTTACTTACTTCCAGCCGCAGTCACTGAATTTCATCATACCTCTTCCAGCAAAGATTAACAAACTGTCTACTGTCAGATGTCTCTTCCCCAGATATATCTTCATAAATGAATGAATTAGCATTAGAGCTGGAGTCCTAGAGTTGTAGTAATTTACAGAGCTCTTTTCTGAACCTTCTTTTTTAACTTGCATTTATCAATGCAGTCATTTTTTTAAAAATGGCACTTCTTGCTATAATCTACATCTGCTTTTCAATTATTTGTGTCCGACTTATTGACATGTTGTTTTGCTAAGCTGTGCATTGAAGCAAAATTGGGTGCAGATTTCTCACTTGGCCGGAACATATTTTTGTGCTATTGCCAATTAGTGTTTCAGAAGTACTGTCTGCACAATGCAGTGTGTTGTTTTTGGTGATGACTTCTACAAAGCTACAGGTTTAATCAAGACAGTTTTTCCTAAAGGTACGTAGCTAATGGGTGCAAGAAATATTTCTACTGGAACTTAATAAAATACATCGACAGTACCAGTTCACAAAGCAGACATTATGTCATGATTCAAATATCAAAACCTACAAAACAAACATCTTTGCACAGCAAGTTCTTCTTTGCACTGCTTTTTGCTTTTCAGGAGTTCAACATTTATTATGGAAAAACTGCCTGTAAACTTCTTTTTTCTTGGTATAAAATAGTAATGTAAGCTGCTTTCACTTCGCCTTAGTATTGAGTTTAGAGAGTTTAAAGCAAAACAACAAAAAAATCCAACAAAAAAGAAACATTAAAAGAAAACAATCAAAATTAAAAACCACTTCTTTTCTGCCTATTGTTCTTCTCAATAAGCATTTACAGCTGCTAACGAATTGGATGAGAAATCAAAGCACTTTGAGTTCTCTCCCCCCAGAGAACTTGTGACAAGAAAGCAACATATCACAAAAGGCTGTTGACAGCAAATGAAACAGTACTATGATTTGACATAGCAGGATTAATAACAGGGAATAGTGTAGAAGGTTTGGCAAAGAGCAATATAGATTCTTTAAGGCTGACAACTCCGATTCTTAAGTCAATAGCAGTTAGCAGCCAGTTTTATACAGGTACTCCATATGGTAATGAAAGAAAGTTTATGATCATGCTTTAGGAGCCAGCAAGCAGCAAGCAGAGAGCCATCAGCCCTCAATTGAACTCAGCTCCTTTCCAGCAATTTACTCCCGTGTCTTATGGCAACTACTCCTCCATAACTTCCATGAACATTTCTATTCAAGAGAAATACACTGTTGAATTTTAGCTTATCACACTAATTTTCTGTATAACCAATGTTTCACTAACCCTAGAATGTGGAATTTGACAGAAAGAGCCCAAGCATTATTATCCAAACACAAATTTCCAGGATCTTTGAGGGGAGATCAAGTTCATGCCCATTAAGCTCCTAGACTACATGTGACATTCATCCATGCTCAGAGCCTACCTCACTTCCCTAGGCAAAACCTCAGTGTGTTCCAAGGTGCACATTAAGAACCACAGCTCTGCATTCATCTTTTCCCTGAACTACAACAACAACAATAACAACAACAAAACAAAAAACAAACAAAAAAACCCCAACAAAACAAAAAGAAACCAAACAAACAAAAAACAGCAAAATATCAGGCAAATCTTCAAAGTTTGCGTGAGAGACAAGCTTGTCTTAGACATAATGGCAGAGTCAGCTAACTGAATAGTTAGCAGTTGCATTAAAAAATGTGCTATCCTGTACTTCAACTAAAAGATATTCTAATGTTCAGCTAAATATAATTCTAAAAAGACTATTGACATTAGTTTGGAACTGATATAGACTGAATTATCTCAGTAGTACCTTTGTGTTCATCAGTCTAGGAAAACAGGAGCTACTTAGGTCTTAACTGACATCTGATGGCAAACTTGACATTTTCTGATAGATAAGACTCTGGAAATCTAAGGTTCAAAAATTAGATGAAGGATTTATTATGAGCTTATTCATGAGCTTTTGGTATAAGAAGAAGAAGCACATACATTTCATCAATTTTCTAGTAATCCTACATCAAGACCTGCTCATCAGGCATCACTGCAGTTATGAAGGCCCTCTAATAGTGCTAAGTGGACATGAGCAATTGCATACCAAAGGAGATGAACAATTTAATTTATAATAGTAAAATTTTTAATGCAACTAACCAGTTGAGCTTTCCCAATCCATTTATTCCCCAAAAACAGTACTTTGTGTACTTTATGTGACAGAAAATTACAACTACCCATCTATAGCTGATAGATTGGCCACTATTGTTTTAATGGCTGTAGCAGTATTTCAGGCATGCAAATATATAATTTGAAGCAATTTTTTCAAGGCTAGGAAAGTGTCTAAATATGCTTCTGTGTATCAACCACCTGCCAAACTTTAGCTGAATCAAGCAGTTCCAGATCATTGGAACTCTAATTATTATAAGCACAAGTGGCTTTTGGAACAGCAGTGAACTCTACATGACAGTGTTGGCGAGCACTCTACAGGCAAATGAATTAAACTCTACTTGCCTATTCTGATTGCTAGATCATTCACTATTTTGTGATCTTCTGGTTTCACAGAAAATTAGTGTTAATGCTTAAATGTTTCTAACATGATAAAAAGCATATATAAAAAAAAAAAAGCCAACATATTCAAAGCATGGAAAGGCATAAGGCTCTTCTCCATTTGTGCCTATGTGACAATGAGATACTAAGTAGATGCTTTTATAGAAGCTGTATTTAGTCATGATGCAATAAGCATTTTTTTTTATTGCATATTCCTTGCCTATTACAAATGCAAAGTAGGAGAAATTAGCTGAAAACACCTTTGGTAGTTATGGTCCCATCTCTATTAACACCATTCACGCTGTGTGACAGGAAAGTGACTGTAACATAAACAGCTCATTTTTTGCCTCCCCACTGTGATTAAATTTTTATTCTAATGTCAGATGTTCTCAGGCCACGACGGTGTGTTCTGTCATGACTTATTTTGCCTCTAAACAAAAGGGAATTCGCTACACATCAGCAAGGTGGAAGACTTGGATCCCGGGAGAAGATGATGATTTAGAATTATAGTTCCAGAGACATTTTCAGCAATTATTTTCCATTTCATTCGAGATGGCATTGGAAATTATATACACCTATTACTCAATATATCCAAAGATTTTTCAACTTGAGATGTTATTACAGTAAGAGATTTGTGTTGAGATTTTTAGTTATGTTTTGGAGGCCATAACTTCATCTCTCATGGATCACTGCAAAATGATACAAGTGTGTGTATAATAAACAACAAAGAGCAGATCAAGTTTAGGATAAAGTCCATGAAACTAGACTGTCTTCCTCCAATGCAATTACCCAATCAACATCCTAAAATAAGAATATCTCAAGTCAGCAGGGAACCATAAGGAGCATTGGGTCCAGCCCTCTGATCCTCACAGGACCAAGTAATGTGGAAATTTAATTCCCTTTTAGTTTCTTTAAGCACATAGAGCACATTACTTTCGCACAGCAAAATTAGTGCTCTGTATTGACAGTGGTCATGCAGCTACAGTAGAAATTGTAATTCTTACTGGAGTTATATTTCATTGCTAAATTAAAATACTGCACATCCACTACTGTGTTGCTCTTCATTTATTCTTCAGAAAAGTAGTAAACAATTTTTCCTCTCTCCTGGAATTCTACTGCTATGGCAAACCTCTCTGTAACTCTCAGTTTTCACACTTTTTCTACAGTGAAGGTCATTAAGTAGATGAAATGGAATCTGTTCTGAAAATAGTTCTGTATTGCAAATTAAGTGTCAAAAATAACACCTTTGGCTGCTCAAGCAACATTCCAGCACAATATGAGAACTGCAAAGCAAGGTTTTAAGTAGTTTCTCATTTCAGGCACCTAATTTTAAACCATAAAGATGTTATATGCAGACAGTAAAATTACAAAATGTTTTCCTTTATATCACAATATGATTAAATAATCAGACTAAAGGCTCAGCATTCCCTGAGAGACTTAAACCCTGTGTGCTGTGTAGTAAAAAGTGATGCAGTTCTACATTCCGGCTTACAGAAAAAGCAATGAAGTATTTTATAATCCTTGTGCAGAACAGACTCAAATAAAAAGTGGATGAACAGCAGAATTAGGAAGCTGTCAACTTTTTCTTCCTGCTGATGCAAGGAACTAGCATTCAGACCAACTAGCAGAGCATATTTGTAGGTTACAGAGTATACAGAGTTTTACTGTAGGTTAAAAGAGGGGGTTTGTAGGTTACAGAGTATAAAGATATTTAGCTTAGACATTAGGCAAATGTTCATCCCTGCAAGGGCACTGAAGCGCTGGTACAGGGTGCCGAGAGAAGCTGCGGCTGCCCCATCCCTGGCGGTGTTCAAAGTCAGGTTGGACACAGGGGCTTGGAGCACCCTGCTCTAGTGGAAGGTGTCCCTGCCCATGGCAGGGGGTTGGAACTGAATGAACTTTAAGGTCCCTCCAACCCAAACCAGTCTGGGATTCTATGCCAGCTCCTGAATTTCTCTTTGCTAAATTTTCATCTTCTTATCCTTTCTGTTTTGTATGTTTTGCTTCTTAGTATCTTATCTAACATAATTCAAACAGCATTTTGAAGATCCAACTGCAGCAAACTACTACTACTGAAAATGTACAAACACGCTGTAATTCATGGCATCAGAAGTGAAGAGGATTTCCTTCTTACAATAAAGCACCATTTTTTTAGTATGCATTTAAAAATAACTTTTTATTTGTAAAATACAAGGATAAATACATATTAAAGGGTATCACTGAAAAGGAGGAAGTGATTGGGAAAATGCCGAGCTCTGTCTACGTACCAGAAGTAAGTAGCATCCTGGGTGTCTCTGTGGGTACAGATGAACAGTCTCTTTTTCTCAAGTGGCTCAGGCACACTGGTCTACAGCTCACTGTGTCAATAAATCCTTAAGGATGTCAGCAGGAACTAGCTGGAGAAACAGGAAATGTTTCCCATGCTATCTTTAACTTTGCTTGTTCAATGGAAAGTAACACAGGCACCCAGACTTCTGACTGAGGTATCTTTTTCAGGCTACCTATCCCGTCGACACTCTCCTATGAAACACTGCTTTTGTTGCTCAGCAGGCTAAGTGACAGATAGTCATGACTTCTATACAATCACTCTTCTAACTGCAATATAGACACTACTTCAGTCATCCCCAAGTGTTCCTCAAACAGTTGTGAAGTTGGACAGAAGTGAGAAAAATCTCTATCCAGTTTTGAAGCAGAGAAGATGTCATAAACCACATTTCATCCACATAAACATGCTTTATTCATGCATCTTTCATTCTGCGCTCTGGGTCTTCTGTGACAAATAGTCTGACATCCATCTGGTGAGAGATAGCTAAGCACAGTTTCGCTACACTATAATAAAGTTCCAGTGCACTAATCCCCCAGGAATGTAGTAATTATCTCCTACCAGACAGGTGTTAAATGTTGCCTTCCAAGAGATTATCCCATCCTGTTTCCTCTTCTTCCCTAGCTGTACATGGGACAACAATAAACAGGATATGCTGCTATCTCAATAGGTAAAGAAGATTCATTAGCTCCCGATCCCATGACAGGGATTCTGAGTAAAGCAAGGGTGAGTCAACTTCATCCCTTCCTTACAGCAAGATGAAAAAGAAATACTTTTCCATGGAAAGCTTTCAAAGTGTTTCAGTTTTCAAGATTTGTATTATTTTCCTTGTCCTTTATTTCTCTTTCCATGCATCAAAATGGCAAAGGGTAAAAGAGGAAACACCCACACACGCTCCCAAAAGAAGGAAAAAGTTGCAGAAAAACAATTTGTTCCTAATTTTATGACATGAGTCTCCTACTTTGTACCTGCTTAGAAAATTCATATAACCCAGGAACTTCTTTCCATTGCAAGTAAATGGTACATGCTTTGGAAAAGTGGAAAAGAACATAAATGGAATCTTGCTTCCTCCTGAAGCATCCAAACTTTTACTGATCAGTGTTTTAAGGTGCCTGAAGCCTGTATTTCTTGCCAAAGCCGGGGCTGCTTCTAATTAGTATTTTAAATATAATTTAACTTTTTAAAAAAACCCAACCAAAACTAGAAGAACACATGTTCTTTTTCTGTCCTCATCTTTTGTGCATTACAGTATTTTCAGTCATGTGCAAGCACTCCTCAGTCATCCATCACACTAGGAGATTGAAAAGACTTTCTACATGCAGTCTCCCATTCAGAAATCTATGTAAATTATCAAATTCACATTCAGTATTCTTATCAATGTTCTATGCAATAGGACAGAGATTTGAAGTACTGCTCTTTGTCCTCCCCTTCCCACAGCTTGCTTTAACAGAAATCTCCACAGCAAATTTTTACAGTCCTGAATACATACAAGTAATCAAAACCCACCTTTACTAGTAGTTGCTGTATATCCTATTACAGACCTGTGCCTTTAGGGTCTGCACAGTTAGTACTGCAATTCTGAGTATTGAAAGAATTCCTTTGCATGCTGTTTGACCCTATAACTATTCAGGAGCAGGATATACCTGCATTAGCCTGCAGCATTGACTGCATGGAAATCCACACAAAAATTCACCTGCTGCTTAATGCAAGGGCATTATATCAGTTATAAACAGCTATATAAAAGAGCATCATATCAGTTATAAACATTGTGTAAAATAAACTTCAACAGTAAAATCAAATGAGAAAACAGTTTTAACTTCAGGTTGTTCCCCATAAGATTACTTTTGAAGAAAAGAAGCCCACACACATGGAAAACTGCATGGAAATGCCATTCATTTCACAGAAAATTACTTTGGGGATTTTTAAGACTATAACCCATGGTAAAAAAGTAAGGCAGAGATTTTCATTCAGGTGTCTTAGATGCCTTTTTCTATTTGTATTCTTGGGCTTTTTCTTTGTTTTCTTTTGTTTGGTTGCTTTTGTTATTTTGGGGGCAGTGGAGGGTTTTGTTTGTTTGGAGTTTTTTTTGTGGATTCCTTTAGGCTTTCTTTGTTTCAGAAGAGTTCAGGATTACATTTGTTTGTGATTACTCTTAAAAGTAAATATTTCTTTTTTTACTATGAGATCACAATCTGTGTTGTCAGGAATCAAAAGATGTTTACCCAGAGTGAAAAGCTGTAACATGACATTACTATACTAGCACCACATTCATATTAAGAGATCATGTTCTACTAATTCACTGTTCAACAAAATTTGTCTTCCACTACTAATCAGCTTCCTAAGGCAGATATGAAGGGGGAACTGCTTATTCAGCTGTCACTATAACTGTTCAAACTACAACTCTATTCCTTAATAAAAGTTCATAGCTCTTTTTTATATCAATGAGTTCAGTCCAATTTTAATGCTTCCACTCATCTCCCTGGCCCAAACATCCCATCATGCAAGAACTTACAGAAACGTTGTGAAGACTTTAGCTTGAAATGCCTTTGCTCCACTGTAGTTACCAACGTTAAACAAAGGAACTAGGTAAAAAAATCAAAACCAATCTCAATTAATAAACAGCCCCTGCTGTAGCTTCTTAGTCATACTGTGCCAAAAAAAAAACCTGTGAGAGATATTCCGTCTCCAGAGAGCAGTCGAGCTTCCTACTAGTATGTATTATTAATCCCAGTTCTTTGTGGCCAAGTCTCTCAACATGGTGGCTGTTAGTCAATCCGTAGGACTAAAGAATGATAAAGGAAAAGATTAAGGAGGTAATCTGGAATCTGAGCACATATAAAAAGAAATCTTGATGTTCAAAAAAGGTTTAATGAGAAAAAAGTATCAAAATGAATATTTTAGTACTGCTGTGAAGCCACCTGTCATTACAGCAAGGAAAAAGTTAGTGTCAGAGCAACAGTATGGTTCCAACAAATGTGCATTTGTAATATTTTTATGACATTAGTGTTGGCTTCACCTACTCTGTGCAGCAGCTTAAGCAAAGGAGCAAGAATGTTGATGTTGCCAATTTGCTGCTCTCTAACTCAGACACAATCACTACCGAACTGCTGTTTTAATGCTCAGGGAGCCTGCAGCAATCTAGCAGTAAAAAATAAACATAGAGGGAGAGCAAAACCACCACAAATAGACCTAGCCAGTTGCAAACAACACGAAGAGCTCCATTGGTGGGTTGCTTGTAAACCCACCTGTCAATTAATTAGCATCCCTCCAAGAGCCCTGCAGAGTAAGGAAGTACTTCCCCCAGAAAGCCTACAAGAGCCAACATCACTTTCTGCTATATAGCCCTTGAGACCATTCACCTGAGAGCGAGTTTTGGTGAACCAAAACTGAAAGATAGTAAAGGAAAGGTAGTTTAGGCTTATGACTATGCTTTCCCTCTAAGGAAGCTAGGGGCCAGGTGCATGTCTCCTCACAAGGTATGTCTCCTGCAGCTCTTACCCACAGACTTTTACAGGATGTTTTCATGAAAATAAGAAGCAACATAAGACTGTCAAATACCCAGCAGTTATCCCACAGTGTATCATTTGCCCATGTGGTGCCTATGAAATATATAAAGTCAGAGTGTTGTGATCCTTTTTGTACTCAACTATATCTAGTGATATCTTCTTTTTATCAGCTCAGCAGGACAGTTTCCTTACAAACCTCACATCTTCTTCTGGTATTTACCTTCCATTTGTATGTTTCCCAAACCACATCTTCCCTGGAGATGTGCATTCAATCTTAAGTATGCATTTACTCCTTTTTGACCAAAACCTACAGCTGAATTCGTGGTGGCTATTTTTCCTGGCACTAATTGCAACTGCCAGAAGGATTCACCATGAAAATGGCCTACCCATCTCTGGTTTGCCTCCTGGCGATAGGTAAATTTATGTCTCTCACCAACTCAAAACTTCTCCTTCCTATGAAGCCAGTTCTTTTAAAAATAAAACAAAAAGACAGGATTCAATTATCACCAATTTCACACCCAAGCTGCCTAGACCTTCTGTCATCATGAGCACAACATTAAGAAGGGTACTGGAGTATTCCTTTTTTACCTATAGCTTTTATATTTTAGTGATCTAGAATAAATAAATAACAGCTTTTTTCAGAAAGAGATGAGCACGTACTCAGAGCTTAGATTGGGAGGAAAGACTAAAGCAAAAGAGTATAGCTGACCATTAAGATAAGATCTATGGTTGTGCAAGGCATCAACATGAAAGCACAATCGCACTAAATTCTCAGATGTTTCATAAGAGAGAGTGCACAATGTATAAGACCCCATGAACACCTGAACATTTTTTGTGAGGCAAGTGAGACTTGGAAAGGAAAAGAAAGGGCAAACATGCACCAGATGAGGTTGTATTCACAGTAAAACTGTAAAGTTCTGCAATTCCTCAAGTTTTCTTAAAATTCCAAAATTTCAGGTACCTACAAAGATGATACAGTATATGGTTTTCTGTAAAAACTGAAAAAGACAAAGCCAGGGAAAAGCTGACTATTACCTGGTATTTTCCACCAAAATACATCAAGCTATTCCTACTTGTCAGACTTTCAGAAACACCTCTGGTTTAGTCGTATAATTTTCCACAATTTTTCTTACAATAATAGCAGCAAGGGATTCACTGCTATTAACAACAAACGAAAAAGGTAAGAGTGGCTGTCAAGAGATATTGATGTGCTGCTGGCTTTTTTTTCAAGTGAAAATGAATTAGTTGCCAAATACTGGTTTAGGCCAAATTTCTTTTAAATAAAGATTCTTTCTCTGCTTCCCTCACAACTCTCGTGCTTCACTTTTGGGTATACTGTAAATATTTGGAGATATACAGTTTCAGTTTTCCTCTTTTACCTGCCTGGTGTGACACTTGCTGAATCCGTCACTGCCACCATTGTGACTAAGCCTTTGAACTTTTGAACCTTTGAACTTTTGACATTTATCTTCAGATGCTCTAGGACACATAATTAAATACATAGATTGGAGGTTTTACTTCATTACTAGATGCTGGACGTCACTGATCCTGTATGCAAGCAAGTCATTTCTGCAGGTATGTGGAGAATCAATACAAACTGCTAAAGGGTGGTCAGAGAAAAAGACTGCAATGTAGAATTACAAAGTAAATAGGCATTCCACGATGTCCACCTATTATCTCTTTTTGAGATTCTCTGCTGTTTCTGAATTTGAGGCGGTATGATTCTCCTCTGCTCCCACCCTGCACAGCTTCATCTGCATCAACTCATCTGTCACCTCCACAAATTACCTATTGCCTTTCAATTGTCCAGGAACAAGTGTCATCTTTTTTTCAATACAACAACAAAAATAGGTCAGAAACTTCATTCTTATGCAAGTAACACAGTAGCAACTTTTCAGAATGCTTATTACTATATGGATTTTTCTCTCCAAGCCAGCAACTACCCCTATAGCAAAGCAATATACTTTTTTCCTTGCCAGAGGCTTCTGTAATCCAAACTAGCAATCATACATGTTTTAATGCTTATATCCAACCCACTAGCACCTAGATTTTGCTATCTCTATTTGCACTGAAGTAAGGAAACCAAGTGGTTGGACTGCTTGTGAGTAAACACAAGCTCACTGTGATGTGATGTAATGTAGTGACAGAAATACGGACAGTGAAGCAATCACAAATGATTCAGAAAAAGCCTCTGGTTATTTAAGAAGAGGAAATAGAATTTAAATTATGGGACAGCATATATTCACATTTTGTATTAGTCTTATTTATCAGAGCTTAATCTTCCCTCTGCTCTAAAAAACTGCCTTGTTAATGAAAGCTAGGGCAGCAGCAGATGCAACTACTGCTCAGCAAGATGAAATCAGGCACACAGCACCTTTGATCCTGTCAGAGGCTTCTTGCTTTTCCTTCATCACAGAAAGCAAGGCCAGAAGAACATTTATTCATCTACAGCTGATGCAGTTCCATGCCACCATAAACATTATTTGGCATCAGCACAAGCTTGGGTTTATTCCATTTGGATTTAGTGGATTATTTTTCTTGAGCTTGCCATCTACAGTTTAAACAATCATGCTGTTCAAGGTCAACCACTAGTCACTTCCCAAGAGGTGCATCTTTGGTAGACATAGTGCAGCATAGGAAATACTAATCACAGTTAGTGGTTCAGCAACAGAATTTGTAAGTGGCACTATTAAAATAACATCACACAAAAGAGTAGCAACTTCTCATTTTGACAGAAGCACATGTAATTTTATTATCAAAAGTAGCCTACAGTCTGCTTAGAAGGAGAAATTTCACAGGCCTTTGATCATAGCTTTGCTCAGTCTTTCTATAATTTCAGCTTGATTGTGTTAAGAATAGCTGTTATTAAACTATTTTGAGGAAAACCAGGGGAGGGAGGTAAAAAAAGAGAGTGAAGGGGAAGAACAGCAACTAAACTTCAAGAATGCTGTCAGTGTTGAACTGGCTTCTGGCATATCCCTGACTCAGTATTATGTCAACTTCTGCTTCGTTCTTAGGAGGACTGAATCCTATGAAAGAACTTCAATTCAACACAGCTGTTGAGGCAAGGCACTCACCAGAGACTTAAAGTATAAAGGTCTACTTGCAACTTATTGTCAAATATCACACTGGAAATTTAATATCAATGCCCTTCAATCAGTAATTTCAGTCCACGAATACGGAATGACGTGTTGTGTTATAAATCATTTCGCTAGAATTGATCTTTAGAAACTACCATTACTTCTCTCCTGCCCATGACAAAGGTATATAAGGTGTACACTGAATATTTTTCAAATCATTGCTCGAAATAGAAGAACTTGATACAGTTTGTGTTCTGACTTATGTAGCATTTAACAACCTACTAATCAAACATAAAAATTAATGAAGCAACCAGTTCAGAATAGAGCTTGATAAAGTGCATGCTGCAGCACCAAAGCACTCAGGAAATGCAGACAGAAGGACAAAGAAGCCATTTTGGCCTATCAAGAATATTCAACCACATTAACTTTCATAACAGACTCTTGCTTTTCACTTCCTCATTTCTAGGGTCTGAAATATGGCTGATTATGGAAGTTCAGTTGTATTTCCATCCCAGACGACAAAAGGGACTTGAAGTCATCTTATGCAAGAAACTGTTTGCTAGTGTAGGATTCTAAAATTTCTGATCAAGCAGGGGAAAATTGGAGAAATATTTTCCAGATAATCCAGTAATCGCAGATCACATTTCTAAGTGTCAGACACTAAAATTAAGGTAAGGAGCTTTACAGATTTCTAAATTAATAAATGCAGCTTCCTACTCTCAAAGAGTTGCCTTCTAAACCCTTGGTCCAAAGTAGAAGTAGCTAACATAGATCCTTAAGGAAACTCTGGCATGAATTCTGCAAGTACAGACTCCTATGCAGGGCAAAGATTAAACTGTAGAAATAAGGCATTAAGTTTAAGCAAAGACTGATATAAGGATTGGTAAGAGGAACACAATACTCTGAGAGTGCCATATGCACAGCATACTAAGAGGGATTTTCAACATTGACATTCCTATTAACAACTTCAAACATCTATGATGAGAACTGTTCAAAAATCCCATACTGTGGGCGAAATCCTGGCCTTAGCAAAAGGACAGCTTTGCATTTGTCCTCAGCTGATCATGGATTGCATGCTGTCTGCTTGTAAAAGAGAAATCCTTTATAAGTCACTTTGAATTTCTTTGTTGAACCTTTAGAGCTTTTAACACCCTGCATTAGAATACCTTTGAAGTACAGTTGAAGAATTAATTTTACTGCAATTGCCATCACTGGATGTGTTGAATCAAGATCTTCTCTACAGTTTTAAGATCTTTGGAGCAGCAGTATCAACCATTTAATTCAACAAGATCTGGAAACAAATAGTGATTCAGAATGACCATGAGGCAACTATTGTCACTCAGTATTTGACAGATGCAGGTGAAAGTATAAAAAAAGTGAAGAAGTGAAAGAAAGTGAAGTCTGTTATTTCAAGTAGAGAGAAATGACTGTGTCATTCAACAGACAGTAAAGTACATTAAATACAGGTACTAAAATCTGCCAAGAATATATGTTATGTGTGAATACACACTTACGTATACATGTAGGTGCTGTCCTCTCTCTAATAATTCTTTAATACTAACACCTTTAGCAGGGAATGCCAGTAGTAAAGAAGTCTGAAACAGGATAAGAAAAAAACCTTCATGTATTCCCAGATGTCATTTTAACAACAGCTGATATATAACAATTGCATGCACTTTTTAACTGCAAGTAAAATAGCCATTACACTTGTAACATTTTATGTGCAATGTTATTGGAGAAAAAACGGCTTTGACAATATATATCTGAAAAATTGTTGCTCTTATTCACAATTCCTGAATGCAGCCTTCTTGTAATATATCAAATCTATAGCCAGGCTTCCATCACATTACCTTTTAGGCAACAGCTAAACTGATATTCTGTGGTTTACAGAACAGAAAACCAAAGAACACACTACAGGGGAAGGGCCGAGGAAAGAGTGGGCTCAGACAGTTTTGTCTGGTGGTAAAAAGAGGGATGCAATTAAATTTTTAGCTGTTTTTCTTGAAGCCTTGAGATGTAGGGATATTGTGACTAGCCTGAACAGTCATTCTTACAAGTAAAGCACAAAATCCAGAGAATGTGGATGCATTAACTCCAAAGAATGAAAAATGTAACTGCCTCATTTCCATTTTGTTACGATGTTCTGTTAGCCAGTTCTTTGGCTGGTCAAAAAAATAAAAAAAAAAATAAAAAACACAGGTATTTAATGGAGAACAATAACCAGGGAATAGAGACTCCCACACAGATGCACAGTGATAATGCAACTAAGTTAAAATGCAAGAAACCTTCTGCAAAGGAGTAATTCTTCCACGAAAGATAATTGTTTATTGCATAGTATTTTTTTTTTAAGTCAAAATTAAGGTTAAGTAGTGGAAAACAGAGGTAAATAACCTGTTAAACAATTTGAGGCCCTCCAAATCATTACGATGTGAGAGTTAAGGGGCCTAATAATGGTCTGGTTTACACGCTCATTTCTGCTTTACTGCTTGAAATCTAGCTCACATTGATTCTTTCCTGTGCATGTTCAGCAGTAAACATGAAACAAGTTTGGTAATTGGGTCTCCTGCTCTGGAGCTAACAGGCTCCTCGGATTTATTGGAAGACTGCAGTCAAGCCTTATCTGTCCTGAGAAGTTCTTACAGCAAATTATTATCTAATCTTCCTGTATACAGTACATACTTTAATTTTCATCTTACATTGACAAAGCTTCAGATATGGCAGCTGAGCAGACAGAACAATATGGTTTACAGCTTAATGCGTGACAGCTATTAGAGATAGACTCCAATAGCCTCTACCACAAAACAAGGAGTTCCCATAAAATCTAACTTGCAGATGATTATAGATTGATCCCTACGCACATGCTTCAGCACCAGTGACACTACTGAGGAAGTACAGCTAGGTAACATAAAGTAAAATTTAAAGTATTTATCCTATTTTATTCAAAGTGCCATTCTGCTATGTGACTGTACAGTTTACATCACTTGAGTTCTATATGAGAATTCCATGGGTTTCCCATTTCCTATACACAGCTAACCAGGGATTTTATGCTAGACATTAAAAAAAAAAAAAAGGCATTATCTCATCCCCTTCTCTATTGCAGTAACCACATCACCTTTTTATTGTGACAATGCATCTTTAAATCACAAAAAGCACTTTAAAAAACATCTTTAAAGCACAAAAAGAACCTGGATATCTCCAATATCTACCCAAAGCATATCTCTCTCTATATATATATATACATACATATACACACAAAATGCAGGTGGAGGATTTGGAAAAAATGCTTCCTATTTTAGTGATAATTTAATTTATACTTTCTCATTATAAACATAACATCAAGCATATCCTGTGTCAACACACCATGGAAAGCGCTAGAATATTTGAATAGAGTTGCCGAGCCCAGCTCCAGAAAGGGCCATTCAGGTCCATGACCTTGGTTTAAATGTGCCTCTGTACCACTGATTGCAGCTACTCACAGAAACCTCATGGGAATTTTCCAAATATATTCAAAGCATAATTCTCATACATAACAAAGACTTTATTTTATTCTGAGCAGTTCTGGGGTCCTCAACTTAAGAATGACATTAAGCAAGTGGAGACCTCAGAGCAGCTTCCAGTATCTGAAAGGGACCTACAGGAGTGCTGGAGAGGGACACTTCATCAGGGACTGTAGTGACAGGACAAGGGGTTATGGCTTCAAACTGAAACAGGGGGGTTCAGGTTAGATAGCTTCAGATTAGGAAGAAGTTCTTTGCTGTGAAGCTGGTGAGGCCCTGGCACATGTTGCCCAGAGAAGTGGTAAATGCTCCATCCCTGGCAGTGTTCAAGGCCAGGTTGGACAGGGCCTTAGGTGACATGGTCTAGCGTGAGGCGTCCCTGTCCATGGCAGTGGGGTTGGAACTCGATGATCTTAAGGTCTGTTCCAACCCAGACCATTTTATAATTTTATGATTCTCCTGGCCATGTTATATGTTCATGACAATAGTGCTGTCTGGGAAGGTTGAAGAAGTGAAGTCAAATTAATCTCAAATTGAGACTCGCATGTACTGTTACCTCTAACTGCACCCAACGAAAGGTGCACACAGGCTCAAACACACCTCCTTTTGTCACTAGCACTTGTCCCGCTTTCAAAAGAAAGCAAAATAAATGGGGGCTAACCTAAATCAAAGTAGGTTGTGGCAGGAACTCTTTGAAAAAGAACAGGAAAAATAGTTTCAAAACATGTGCTCCATAAATAAAACATAGAAGTGGAAGCTGCAAGTGCAGTATTGATCCCAGTTGTAAGTTGAGATGTACAGAACTGCAGAGCTGGCATTCACAGTCTTCTGAATTGACAATAAATCCCTAGTTCACCAGTATCCAAATTACTATTTTGCACGTTTGGAGTTGGAGGAAGTCATTAGTTAGCTTGGCTTCCTTACTCAGGAGGTAAAGATAGAATTATTCCACAATGCCTGAGGCCTGCTCTTTATTTACAACTTCTGTGGGACCTTCTGCAAACTGCTGGGCAAAGATCACCTTTCAGTAAATGCAATGGAGTAATGTGACACTGTAAAATAGTCCAAGAAATTTGTGGTGCAACTGATTACTGATACGGAAAAAGTGAATGCTGCAAAGCTATACAGTGAGTGCTTTCGAAACATACAATAAATATGAGATTGTTTTCCACTGTAGTCAAGAACAGCTATTCAAAAATCGCACCAAAGGAACAGAGCTACAGGTATTTTCTAGTATGCTTTCTTATGATGGGATTGTAAGGCAAGAAGTCTGCCTTATGAATTCCGCAGGGAAAGAGGAAAATCTAACATTAGATCCTTTAGATATTCCTGAACAGTAGCATGACTGATGCACATGGTGTAGTGGCAGACTGCCAACTGCTTTTCTTTCCAGAAAAGCATTTTTCTTAATTTCTGTGTTGAAGACATTTATTTCTACTCAGTTACTGCATCACAGTCAAAAAACCACTTTAGGTAGCTCTGTCATGCTTTTATATTTTGCCATCTCTTTAAAAACATTCTTAGATACAGAAGGTGCTGACTTGTAGGACACATTTTGCAGTTCCATCATTTTGAAAGTAAAGAAATCAATATTCAGAAGACTTTATAACCCAACTCAGTATAAAACAAAGTTTTACAACTTTCCACAGCAGAATTTGTTTTGTTTGCAACTTCATTTTTGACATGCTTCTGACACCCAAGAGAAACACCTACAAACAAAGGAACCAAAACTGGGAAAAAAAAAAAAACTAGATCTGCAGAACAGTTCACCAGATAGACCACTAGATTTGCATTCTAAATTCTAGCACAGCACCTCCCACAGCAAAATATATTTTCATTCTATCAAAATTTCCACTCTGTCCCACCAAAGCATTGCCTAGCCCTCAGGGTGGAGGGGTGAGTCTCAAAGATAGTCATAGAATCATAGAACAGTTAGGGTTGGAAAGAACCTTAGATCATCCAGTTCCAACCCCCCTGCATGGGCAGGGACACCTCCCTTAAACCATGCCACCCAAGGCTCTGTCCTACCTGGCCTTGAACACCGCCAGCGATGGAGCACTCACAACTTCCCTGGGCAACCCATTCCAGTGCCTCACCACCCTTACAGTAAAAAACTTCCTCCTTATATTCAATCTAAACTTTCCCTGTTGAAGCTTTAACCCATTACCTTTAGTCACCACTAAACTGAGTTAGCTATCCCTGTAAATAGATGTTGGGCACAACTACAGTACATGTCAAGGTCATATGAAAACGCAAGCCTTACTATTTTCTGATATAATGCTGTAGAGAGAGAAGTTTCACTTTCCTGGAGGTAAATCAGTTACAAATTGAACCCAAACATTACCAGAAATGATAGACACCAGAAAATATATCAGCTTCCCTTTATCCAATTCTGATGTTTCTCTTGTCTAGAATGCAAATGTCAATATTGACAGCTCGCTGATGGATAGCTTTTGCAGGCAACGTTTACATTCAGGAACAACAGGTGTTTTGGGGTTGGTTTGAGGTTTGGATTTTTGTGACTGCTGCATTATTACAATCACTTGTTAATTGGCCCAAGCTGGCTACACTAAGCCGGCTACACTAAGCCAAAGGTCAAAGTATCTTGGATTACACTTTGTAAAAAAAAAGTTTAATATTGGCATCTCTAATTTTAATTAGACAAATTGCAACTTTAGAGGTCTCATAGAAGGTCAAGGTCAGAACCATGGTGAATCTTTTCTCAAAACAATGATGCTGACCACTCCTTCAGAAGGGTCACAAACGTTAAGGACTTAGATATGAATGAACATGTACTACTGTGTCTGTTATATTTGTCTCTTCCATCCATCTCTCTACCACTCCTTGTTCTTCTTTATTAGAGCCAAAATGATACTTTAAATGCATTTCTTCAAGGCTTCAGACCAGTTTTTATGAGAAATGCAGGCAGAAGCAGGAAAGTAAGGAGTGTGTGTGGAAGAGCAACTCACATGGTCAAGTGTCAAGAGGGGGCTTGGGACTAGCAGCAGATAAAATTCATAGAACTGGCTTTACAGAAGTTGGAAAGAAAAAAAAAATGTTATACTCCTTTCATAAATTTAATAAGGTTTACATGGGTTGGACTGCAAATATTCTATGAACAGGAATCTTACAGCTGAAACACAAAGTAGAAATACCACAAAGCAGCTGGGCCAAAATAAGTGACTACCTGCTTCACTTGTAGGAAGTGCAGTGTGTTACACAGGGAGGGGAAAGAAGTTAAATCTGAGAAATATTTGAAAAGATGTGAAAAACTGAAAGATTAAAAAAAATAATAATAAAATGTGCTGTGTTCTGCTGGTTTTCCTGTAAAAGTACCACTAAATCCTTAACACTTACGAGCAATTCTTATAAAGCTCAAAAACAAATAATATATAAACAACTTACTGAGACCTCACCGGAAAAATCTGTGTTCTTGCTCAAAGTCAATAATTTAATTCACCTCAGGACATACAGCTCATCTTGGCCACATATATTAGTTTTCTTTCAAAGACCTAGCCCACAGGACCTAGTACAAACAGGAACATCACAAGGTTTAGCTTTTACAAATCAAGATGAAAGCCTACCTAAGAGCTGAAGCTGCTTAATGTAGAACATCACCTTTCTACCCCTTCAGGCAGAACCAGTAGGAAACCAATGCAAGTCTCACCACATACTGCAATGCTTGCAATACAGCACAAGAGAGAAATTTCTAGCAGTGCAGCCCCAACCCATACAGGACTATATATTTTTAAAAGATATTTCTTAACTTAATCTGACAAACAGTTTGTAATCAGTAAAAGTGAAGGTGGTACTACTGAAACACGTTGCATTGGACTAGCCAAGACATTCAACACTGGCTTCAGTTCTGCCTCAAGCAGAGGATTTCCTTGTGAACAAAAATGTGGTACCATCCTCCAAACATAGAAACAACCAAAAAGAGGAGAAAAGAACCCCAAACCTTTCTCTGGACAGGTTTCCACTTGCTGAAGGGAAGTTTAAATCATTGCACAGGTTTTAATTTGTATTACACAAACAGATTTAACATTACAGAGAGGAAAAAAAGCATGCAAGCTACAGGAAACAAATACGAGCGACACATTTATCAATTGCCAAATCTCATTATTAAAGTCATGGAAAAGCCACCAGCTCCTTATTAGCTAAAGTAACAAGTTACCTTGCTTTAGTGACAACAAAATAGGTCAGAATACTGCCTGGCTCAGATTTCTTTGTGTGACAATCCTTCAGCATTTAGCATTGCCAAGTTGAAACATCACATTTGATATATTCAGGATCTCCACCTCCTTGTGCTAGGTGCGTTCATACAACTGTTTCTGGATATATTTTGACAATTTTGAAAATATTTTCAAATGGATAACAGGCTTCGATCCACAAACCTATTCCAGAAGCTTTTTGATCTTTTCTAATCTTGCACCAAGTTAGGAATGCACTCATTCAGAAGAACGCAAGGGAAAACACAAGACTGTTGTTAAGTGAGGATTCCAGAACCTTCTTCAGCAAGATGCAAAAGGAAACTGAAAAACACTCCATTATTTACTGCCTAAGTCAAACTTAGTGACTTTTTTCCACCTTTTCCTACTATAAACACTCTACGAACATAACCATTAAAGATAACCTACTTCAACAGATCTTAATGACTTGCAAGATAGTTACAGCTTCACTGATGCTGTAGAGCCAGATTCCTAACCAGTACAAGCAAGAAAAGCTGTAGTAATCAGTGGCTCTAATGAACAGTGGAGGTGCATCCATCTTTAAAGAATCACTTTAAAAACTCACCTCCCGAGACTGCTCTTCAGAGCAGCTCTTCTCCCCAGTAGCTTCTCTATCACCAAGAGACTGAAATATTAAAAGAACAAAGCTTAAGGAATAGAAAGCAAATAAAAATCAGAACTTTTAAATATGCATTCTGAGAAAATGTCTGGAAGAAGCTTCTGTTCTCCAACATTTCAAAGAAAAGATGAAGCTTAACTTCCTAATGCTTGCTCAGGCATACCAGGATGCATAAGCACTAATGGAAAGTAAATACAGATAATCCTGCTGCAGACCATTAACGGGATAATGAGATATCATTAACATGTAAAAAAAAAAAATAAATAAAGTTGCTAGCATAGCTTGAGAATGATTGACAAGTGGAACAAAAATATCTATACATTATTTGAGCATTTCATTAAACTGTTTAGAAAAATCTTAAACCTTTAATCCAAATATTCAGTCTCTAGTTCATGAATTATTCATAAGTAACTTTATCTTCTGTATTCCCAAGAAAAAAAGTTACAGAAGAAGCTGAGAGAAATGAGAACAAAAAATGCAAACAGTTCAAGGACAAATTGGTATTCTGCCTCCCAACTTCAGCTTTTTGATTGTGGTGATCAACTACAGATCTTGCAATACATAAAGTCTGTAAGCTAGCATCTTACTCACCTCTAATGAAGAGCTAGGTAATAAATCCATACTCCAAACATCTGCTTTTCATCAGAGTCCTCCAGTAGGAGGAAACAGAAGTATTAAGTCCAAGAACAGCACAGATACTCTTTAGAGAAAGCACATCTTTATGAGAAGAATTAAGCGTTGCGCTCCAGGTTTATAACACTTCCATCCTGCTACAACACCCACAACCTCCTATCATGTGCAGTCTTTTAACTACACCAGAAGCATTACCCTCCAGAAAATATTAATAGATTTCAGGTTGTTGATACATGCGTTCTCTCCTTTTATTAGGGAAAACACTTCTTAAGAGGTTTAGATTAAGGTCTGGAAAGCGCTTACACATATAGGCTGCGCTGAAGACCCTCATGAAACATGAGTCAGCTGAGCTACTGCTTGTAGGTAGCAATTCAAGTAGAAAAAAAATATTTTAGACAAAATAATGTTCTTATTTTCCTCAGGAGAGTTCTACATTCGTTTTACATATATATATATAAAATAGCTAAATGCAAAACATTTACGAATAAAGCCATCCTGATGGACCTTAAATAAGAACGAGCTTAAGAAGGCAGTTAAAGCATAACTATTAGCTATAGGAAAAAAAACCCCGTGGAGGAAGCTAGTTAAATGAGACACACACTCATTACATTAGCTTTCCCTTTTTCATAAATGCAGAACTTAGCAGTTTTGCATCAAGTTGTGCTTGCCTGAACATATCCATGACTTCTGATGTGTTGACTCAACACACCAGAGACATTGCCTGGAGATCTTGCTGTGCTTTAGGGACTGTAGCTGAGAAGCAGGATAGAATAGCTCCCTGCACTTACTATGAGAAATGACCCTGGTGTAAGTTCCTAGGCTGTCTCTAGGGAAGTGATTCTTTTCTATCCCAAATACTGCTTAAAGAAACCACTTCTACACACCTCACTAGATTCTCAGCCAGAGCAAGTCAGCACAGCTGCTTTCAGTTCAGTGTAATGACTACAGCTTATCTCCGCCTGAGGTCTTGCTTAGGGTCTGCAGCTGATGGGCTCATTTAATTTGTTTAGGGGATGATGTTATTTCAGGGAATAAAGCAACTAAAAAAGAATTTAAAAGCCTACTTATCTGAAAAAAGAATCTTTTAAGAGACTTATTCTATCATTAAAATTTTTTGGATCTGAAATGAATAAACTGAGAAGGACACTTCCATCAAAATTATCCACAGCAAATATTTACTCCTAGAAACTTCCTCTGTCCTTGAAAGATCTTAGACATTAACATAAAAATGCCAATGGCATTTTTTACTGTTTGTTCAAAGCCCCTTGGACTCTGTGCAGTGTAACTGAATGGCATAACTCAAAATTCACACTCTAAGCAACAGGGAGAAAACCTGTACTGTAAGGTAATTCTATTAGAGAAGTCAGTGGGTGTACTTGCAGAAAGTAAACTATCCTCCATCTCTGCACCCCCCAGCAGAAGGTCTCCTTTCTCAGCTGCTGGCTATGTGTTCTTGGTTTCCCCCTTTTAATGGTACTAACTCACAAAACCACCACCACCACAGGGCTGGTTTTCAACTAGATGACATTGCCACATAAATGCACAAGACCTAATGGGCGGAAGAGATGCACCAGGAACTCTAAGTACAACTATATCCTTTAGTGGTGCTGTGTTTTAGACCATCTTCAGCCTACAGCACTGACTATACTCTCTGCTTGCCTATCCCAAAGCCTGTACTACTGCAGCCCAGCAGGCATAGCACCCTTCTTTCTGTGGTTTACTAATCAATGTAGGAACCAGATGGCTTTTCTCCCTCAAGAATCACCCTTGCACTCAAGTGAAGCAAATTCTCAGGAGCTCACTGTATTTTCAAGACAGATTTCCTTTCCATTTTCATTATTCTTCCATCTCTCTGGGAGGAAGGTGTAGGAAGCATTTAAGTAAATAACTAAACCACGATGGGGGTGGAACAAGTGACATTTCTGGCTTCTCTTTGCAGTTATCTGTCAAGACTTAGGTTGCAGAAAATTAGAAAGCTTGAAGTAATAGTGGCTCAGTGTCTCTATAAGACAGAACTTCTCACTGTGACTGGCTCACTGTCAGTTTATAACCTGGAGCATGAAGTTTTTTAAATCCTCTGTAATTTTTCAACTGCAAAGGGATTTGGGGATCTTATCAGTGAAGAAATAATATTGTTAAGTTTTCTTTCTTGCAAGTGTTTCAGGCTTCATATTAAATCTGTGGGCTCCTCTTGTTAGTTGGATTTGTCTCATATTGTAACGTTTCAAAAGTTGTAAAGTTCGTGTTCTGCTAGCACCAGACATTTGTGAGTCACCTGGGTTGTAGCTGGATGTGCGGACAGTTATGCATAAACATTCTTACATGTGATATTACTAAACATGGTCTATAACATGCTGCTTAATATCAACACTTTATAGCAACATTGCTTAGCCAGAATAGCTGATTAAGGAAACTGTTGTGCAATAGCATATTCCGAGCGGTGGTTTTGCTCCTCTGATGTTCTGACAAGAGCCTGTCACACCTAATATTCCAGCTCCAAAAATGGCCTCAGATTCCTGACTCAGGGGTAGAAAGTATCTCCACCTTGGCCCTCTATTGAGACATTTGCTCATCTCTAATCCACTATACCTGCAGGTTTCCTATGTAGCTATGCTATATGAAATATCAGTTCTATAAAGACATTCTTGTATAATAACCTCATCTGCTGTTTAAATCCACCCACTGGCAGGTGGTTTCCTGTGCCAATGAGTTCTCTCAACCAGTTACGTACTGTCTATAGACATATGGGCATATAGGCCTATAGTACATAAAGATCACAAGCTTTCCTCTCTTGGTTGCCTCAGTATAAAGTCATAGTATGACAAAGTATTTCAGCTAAATGAGCTGTAGTGCTGATACAAGGCACACAAGTTAGATTAGTTGCTGTGAAATGCTCCATATTATTGTTGCAGGGAGTCTTTAATGTCTCCAAGCTAACCGTATTGACAAAAAGGGATTAATACACAGTAACTTATAGTCATGTTTACTGCATCACCACCTGACCCCATGAATAATAACCTGTGCTGCTACTATGACCATGCTGGTTCAGGTACAAATACATTTTCCTATAGGTCACCAACTAAAATAAATGCCTATAGCCGTGCGGATTGAGAAATGCAATATTTAAAACCTAACCTCAGAAATCAAACCAGCAGCCCTGAAAGAGATGAGAATAAAATGCTCAGCACACATAATCTCAGCCAGGAAAAAGGTTATTATCAAATGCTTTTGTATATATATGAAATCATATTTATATAAATATATAGATATCTGTTTAATCTAAGAATGAGTTCAAACTATTAATCAAAGCTATATTCTGGCTCATCTCCCAGCATTGCTTGCTGCACTAATTTTATTCTGTACACATATGCAAAGAAAACACAAAAAGTCTTGGCATTTGAAAGGCTGATAAAATTTAATTTGTAAGTTTGTCTGATAAACACTTCAAACATATCAAAATGTAAGAAAAAGTATTAAGCTTGACAAGCAATATAGTTAAAGCACAGCAAATGAAACTCTCCCATGCAAATCAAGCCTGCCTTCTCACTAGAAATGGCATAGTCCAGAAAATTCAGGTCTGATCCAGAGCCCATAATGGCATTGGAAAAACTCCAATTCCTTTGAATAGGCTGGGAAGCCAATTTTCAGGCAGCAGACTAAGAAGCTGTTCAAGTTATCCTTCTGTACTAGAATCCTTGTTTCTTTTATGGTTAATGCTTTATTCAAAGGAGGAGGTGGAGGAGAGACATAACTATCTTTTAAAAAGCATTTTCAAATGAGTGAGTAGCTGCTGTTCTGGTGTTAAGTGCTGTAATAAATTGGGAGTGATTTGATTTGACTTTCATGATATCTAAGGGAAATTAAAATAAAGTCTCAAGGAAATGCGTCAATTCTTCATACATATCAAAATAGAGTGATTGTTTCTGTAACAATAATAAAGTTTGCCATAAACATTCCTATTGGGAAAGCATTCTTGTATTATGATCCAGCAGCAAATGGCATTAGAAAATATGCATATAGCAGTGGAAAATGGTTTTATGAACTATACAGTTAAGGATATAGAAATGGTACCTGTGAGAGAGGTGGGACTTGTCTGTGTGTGAACATAGTACATGAAGCTGCACACAGATATATATTGCAGGTTAGAAAACAAACCAAAAATAGCACACAAAAAAAACAAACCACAACCAAACCAAAACCAAACAAAACAAAAAAAAAAATAAAAATCAGTGAGTAGATTTTCCTGCAGAATCAGAAGGAAAACAGAGGAACAGTGAGAGAAAAAAAAAAAAAAGGCATTAATGAAATGAAATCTTTAAGGTGCTCTTTCTTGATATAAAAAGAACTAGCACTTATATTCATATAAAGAAAACTAGCATTTCTCTTCATCAGTGATTTAAACTTCCATCCATGTACTCTAGTTTGTTCTGCATATCTATATAATGTGAAACCTAATGAAACATATTGAAAAAGAGATAATAAACAAAACTGTTTAGATCCTATAATTATGGTGTAATTCTGTCAGCCTTCAGATTTTGTAGGAGCAAAAGCTGGCAAATGCTTTCATATTGCACATTCCACACTGATTCGAAAAGCTTCTGCTCTGTAAAGGATTTTTTTTCTTGTTTTAGAAATACACAGGTATTCTATGCAGAAAACCAATTATTTGCCACAGAAAAAGTGACATAAAAGGCATTAGTTCCCTGAAATGAAAAATGGATCAGCTGTTTGTCAGCTGCTGCTTGCAATGCTCAGAAATGTAAGCAGTTATCTATATAGTCTGGAATGCCCATGAAGCAGAGGATGGGATGGACAAGATACTACATGAACAATTATGTCTACCTCCCAACAAAATAGACCATTAGGGCTTTCTGCATGTCCCTTCTTTAATATGATAGCAGCCTCCGAAAAGAAGAAAATTCAGACTTGCTCAAGCACAGGGGCAGTAGTTCAAAGGGTGCTCCTTTCTGGAGTTCTCCTGGTGTTTGGGAAAAAGCCATAACCAGAACAGGTGAGAAAGTAAAAATGCATCTTTAATTGAAGCTACACACAACTGTTATTTACTTTTACATTTTAACATCAACGAAACAGCCAACAAACCAGCTGTCCTAGCACATACTTTCCAAGGAGAAACAGAAAACCATCAGTATCCCAATCTACAGCAAAAACCTTTTCTAACTCACACATTTCAGCTGGGCCTTCTAAACAAAACACGCCTGGTTGTAATAAAACTAAGTGGGACTGCAAAACATTACCATTTATGGACATAGATAGCACATCACAGTTTAGAACAACCTCTAAATCAATAGGTCTTAAGAAAGCAGGAGTTCCTCAGTAGCACAGTGGCACAAAGCTCAGTGTAGTGGGTAACTCAGTTCTCTCTAAATCGCTCTTCCATGTTCTTAAGTTGGTAGTCAAGCTCTGTGTTTAGATGTGTCATTCACTTCAGTCTGCAGATTTTGTAATTAGCCCCATAGTATTTGCATTGCCTAATGTGGGATATAATCAGCAGCTCTGGAGAACTGAGATTTTCGGGTCTGACATGCTTAGGAGATGTTCACTGGTATTTAAATTTAAGACAAAAGGCTTGCTGCATCTCTAGACAAGATATTGAATTCAAGATACCTTAGATAAAATTCCCATCCCCTTACAGTCACCATAACTCCTGAAGTCTTTCCTTAAACTAGGATTTCATCACAGGACAGTAAGGAAAACTTTATGATAAACTGTAATTATTGTAACTAATTAAAAATAATATCCACTGCTTAAAAAAAAACTTAAAAACCAAATCCACAACCCACAAAAAAACAGTGGGTTATGCAGCCAGGAAAAAAAAAAACAAACAAAAAAAAAAAAAACCACAAAAATAGCAGGCAGCAGTCTGTTGGTTGTCCTTTTGTTCCTCTGAAGTGACATAAGGTACGGGAAATGTCTTCATGAAAATCAAGAACAACTTTCCCAATCAAGAACAAATCTACCTGTCCATACGCTATCCAGGTACACAGTCACAAGGTCTAATACAATTCTAACTGAATGGAAGCAAAATACGCCTTTCATGTACTAGAAGTATTTTAGAATGACAGCTGTTTACTATTCAGCCCTGCCTGCAAGCATTTCAAAACATTAACTTGATGTTCTTTCTTTTCTTAATAATATTTAGGTACATTTGGCTTTCTGTTTAGTAGTCAGGTAAATTTCATGGTGTGAACACATGGTTTATTGTCTAATTGCTGGTTTTTTTCTATGACTGAAATAGATTATATTTATCAGATTAGATCTTTACTTTCACAAAGTGTCCATGACATGTTTTGCTAAAGAAAACACCAATTTTTAAGTGCAACTCATTCTTTATCATGCAGCAGTAGGACAAGGGGAATTGGTTTAAACTTAAACAGGGGAAGTTCAGGGTGGATAAAAGGAATAAGCTCTTTACTGTGAGGATGGTGAGGTGCTGGCACAGCTTGTTCAGAGAAGTGGTAAATTCTCTGGCAGTGTTCAAGGCCAGGTTGGATGGAGTCTTGGTAACATGGTTTAGTGTGGGGCACCCCTGCCCACGGCAAGAGGGCTGGAACTAAATGATCTTAAGGTCCTTTCCAACCAAAACCATTTTATGACACTACAATTCTATGTTGTAGACCAGTTTAGTCATGGAGAAAAGTGTGACTCCAAACCGAAAGTTGCCTTTGATATTTTTGTTACTTCTAGAATTCTGTTCATGCTCAAATGATTAAAAAATCTCCAATACTGTTTAACTTTGCATCTCAGCAGGATCCAGCCATGTTGAGACACACAATTATCCTTACACTTCCCTTTACAAACCTCTCAATATGTGTTGTTAAGCTCGTGGTTATGAGGACCAGCTCACGACCTCTGCTTCTCCAGGAATACGTAGCTGGTGCAAACAGAAGTAACTTCACAGAAGCCACTGGATACATGACAACTTCAGCGAGCTGAGGGGTTTCAGTTCTGTGTTTTAGTGGTGCCTAGCTAGTAACTTTTACAGCTACAGGATTCATTAAGGCAGTATGAAAGTCGCATTTAAAGAAGGCAAGACACAATGAGCCTGTAATACCGAAGAGCACCAGATGTGGCTGTAACCATCAGTAACACACCTCAATCACTGCAGCCCTACTTATCAGCACCAGTTTTTAGTGATTTGAGTAGTCTCCGTTGCACAGTGAAAGTACGAATCTGAACCAGCACTAGTGGAGCAGCCTAATATGTACAAAGTCTCAATAAGGAAACTTTACATTTCCTCCCCAAAAGGGGAACAAGGGAATCAGAGGTTTCTAAAGATGCTGGAGTAATAAACTAAACACATTCCTGAGACCTCCCGGGTTTCAGAGCCTTGCCCTGCTAAACTGTGGGCAGTGTAACTCTGTTTAAATACAGACATCTCTCCTGTTACCAAATATACTTTTTCATAATACCACATAATAATTCCATTCACCTGTCCCCAAAAAATTTACCTCCACAGACACACATTTTATATTTAAAACAATCTACATTACATCCCTTCAGGCTGGAAAAAAAAGTAACTTTTTATTTTCTGAGGAAAAGAAGCAGCATTATTAGGCTGAGAAACAACATTCATTCAAAGGAAGAAACAAACAAAAATTTGCCTGTTGCCACATTTTAGTTTCAAAGCGATCAATTCACTCTATCAGTAGTTCTTTGAAAATAAAAAGCTTTCCCAAATTATGAACTTCTACTGCCTTATTCTTGGCTATTTTATGGCTGACTTGTAGCTGTGAGGAAAAAACAAAGCAGCTCATTACAGAAAAATCAGTATAGACTCAATTTCATCAGCACAATCACTTCAGCAATTATTGTGACTAATAATCATGTTATTATGGATTAATAGGAGCCAAAAACAGGTGGCGGGAAATGCAAAGAAAACTGTGCATATAAATATACATAACCATCAGTGGGTGACAAAATAAAATATAAATGAGAGACAAATTTCTATTTTAAAGACCGCTATTAATTCCTTTTTAGTTCAGATGGACAAATATTGACTCATACAGCTTGTAGAGTCACATAGGTAGCTTTAGCAGCAGCTGCTCTCAGAAAACCCAGGGGAGTGGTCATTTGTGCCATCTTAGGTTGGTCATTTGCAAATTTCCTTTCCTTCTTTCCTTTGAAATGCAACAGAAAATAGTATGCAGCTGAAAAGGATTCTCAGTGAAAAATGGTATAGAATGTATATAGAACTGTCATAAGCATATACTTTCCAATATCACTCTCCAGTGTATGCAAAAGTCTTCCTTTGTATGCATTAGGTACTGGGGAAAGTTGACCTCGGATGAAAATACTCTTCCTTGCATCCTTTCACACTTCCAGACATCAAGATATATAGCCGAATTGGGTCAAAGAGTTCAGGCTATAAAGAAAAATCCTAATCTTTTTATCATCTTGTCTAAAAAATGACTGTATCCACAAATAGTGGAATGCTTAAAAGCTGCTTAGTAACTTGCTATAAAATTTAAAATTCTTTCTACTGGATGCTAAGCATTCATGTTCACTACTTTCAAACCATTTCTGTTTTCATAATACTTATATATGCAGCAAGGTCACGTACTTTAACACATGGTGCTGCTATGTCTATGATATCAATAGACAAGCAGTAATTCTGTCAACTCCCCTTCCAGAAAATAAACCACATATCAACAGGAGATTAGATAGTCCTCATCTTCCTCTTCCTTATAGCAGTTTTTCCAGGATGCTGATTTTCAGATTTTCCTATCAGTAGCTTCAGCTGAGTTCTGAAAACCCAGCTGTCCTGGGCTCAGCAGTAGCAGTCATTTTTCTCCTTCTTAGTAGCTGATGCAGTGCTGTGGTTTTGACTTTCAGCATGGGAACAGCGCTGATAACACTAACAATTTTAGTTGCTGCTCAGTAGTGTTTAGTCTGACCAAGGACTTTCTGAGTCTCATGCTCTGCCAGGGAGGAAAGGAAGCTGGGTGGAAGTAGAGACAGGACACCTGATCCAAACTAACCAAAGAGGTGTTCCATAGCACAGCACATCATGCCCACTATATAAACTAGGAGCAGACACCTGGAAGGGTTAGATCACTGCTCAGGCTGGGTATTGGTTGGTGGGTCGTGAGCGGCAGTATTCTTTTCCCTTGTAATTTCCCTTATCATTATTATTATTGGTGGCAGCAGCAGTGATTTGTGTTATACCTTAGTTACTGGACTGCTCTTATCTCAACCCGTGGGAGTTACATTCTTTCGATTCTTTCCCCCATCCCTCCAGGAGCCCAGGGAAGGAAAGGGGGAGGAGTGAGTGAATGGCTGCTTGGTTTCTGAGTGACAGGCTGGGCTTAAACCACGACACCAGCTCTTCTGAAAATGAGATAAACTAGAGCATCTCTATACATGATATAGATACATGAGTATCTGTTCCAGGCCTTTGTAAGTATATCAGGATACGGTGTTGATGCTTGTTGTAAAGGCACTCTGCTTACTTGATAAAGAACTTAAAGGAGGTTAAGATCAACCTTTTACAGAACTATTGGTGCAAGTGAAACAAGATTGCTTGAATTCCACAGAGTTCTTCATTTTGGACTCTTTTTGCCTTTTTCCTATTTCAATTTCAGAAACAGATTGTATTTGATATTGGTTTACTATTAAGAAAAATTCTGCAGCTGGCAAAAAGACATCCAACAACCATTACTTTTTGCTAATTTTTCTCGAATGAACCTCAACCATTCCACCCTGAATGCTAAAATATATATATGTTTAGTGACTACATTTCCGAGAAAACATGTTTTATTTTTCAATTCAAAATGATTTTTCAATTAGAAATGTTGATTAGTTAAGATTTTTTTTTATAATTACTTAAAGATTACCTAATTCATAGCAGATAAAGTGCAATGACTTTAAATTATATTTTTTCAGTTTACTGAGGAAATGTCAAATTTCCTTTGACAAGTTCCTTTTAGAAGACAGCCACATTGTTGTTCTACTTTAAAAATTATAAAACTCTGCATACATAAATTCATTATTTGCATATTTGAATTTTATTTTTTTTTTTAAATAAATATATTTGGAGAGCACCTGAGAAGGAATATAGCTTTCTTTAGATTTAAAGAATTTGGCACATTAAAACTATATTTGAAAAAAAAAAACAAACAAGTTTCACACATACTGGAATTCAGACCTTATCCAAAACCTGTTTAAATAAATGGCTAATTTTAATGGCTAAAAAAAGGGCTATGAAACTTACTCTTTAGTTCAACCTTTCTCTCCAATTGCCTTATGTCTCCAACTGGTAAAGCAGACTTTCAGTGGCTTCTTATTTGTTTTCAGATGCTAACAATTCCCACAGTATTCCCACAGTTTCAGGATTATCAGGCAATGAGATGCAGAAGCTCTGGTACTTGATAATTTGGTAAAAACAAAATCTAAATTGTACAGATACACTTATATCCTGTCCCTATTCTCTTGCCCTCACTGTCCACTCCATGGGATATTGCTGTGTCATCCCATTTTTGAAATCTGGAAAACCCAGACTAAATAAAGGGAAAAGCATGACCCCTGAAGAGAACCAGAGAGGTAGAAAAGCATTTCGCTGCAATATGGTCCCAAACAATGCAGCTTTTGGATAACATATGTTATCACAGAGTAATCTCATCTAATGCTCTCCATTTCTTCCATGTTTTTACTTTCCCTTATAGGCCTCTCCTTCACTAACACTCAATTGCATCAAGTTCAGAAACACCACTCATAATGACAGAAATTCTGGGGTTTACTCAGCCTTCTCTGAGTAACAAAAAAAAAGCAGTGACCCTCTGTTTCCACCCTGTCGTTGCTAATGCTGGAAGTAAAACAGAGCTAGAGCTCCAGAGGACTGCTGGCCTTTGGCACGTTGAACACTCCAGACAAGCCACAGTCAGGTCTGTACATGTCTGTGTTCTCACCTTGGAGATTTTCCAGCAAACAATACAGTTCAGTTAAAAGCAGATTAAATCCCACCTATTTTTTTCTACTGAAATACCACTCACATCGCTACTCTTCCAAATAACTGTCAGTGTCAGTCACTACATACATTCAGGATGAAAAGCATGATGCGGAATCAGTAATAACAAGATCCATGTCAAGGCACAAATTAAAAGCCTCTTACCTCAGAAAAATCAAGGACCAACTCTCTCACACGCTTCTTTCAGCTCAGCCAAAGGGAGTAATTCAAGGCCCAGATGTGCAACGCTAGGGAAGGAAAAAGAAATGTGCTTGTTGTATGAAGCAGGTGTTGAATGTTGCCATAACTGAGGTCAAGTGAATAACACTCTAATTAGCAGTAACAAGGAGTCAAAAACAACTCAAAAAAAAGCAGAAAATAATCTCTAGAGTAATCATGCTGTATTCAAAATACCTGGAGAGCAAAAGACATTGAAAGGGGGAGGATGGTGGCAACAGGGGGAAAGATGTAAGCAGAGTATTGGAGCTCAGTAAAATTTTGTGCTGGAAAACCAGGGAAAACTGATACTTTCCAGAAGACACTAAACTCAAAATTGTTATAAAGTAGTGAATTTCCCAATACCAGCATGCAACATATTCGTGACCCCCAGAGATCCTCTGGTGCTAACTCACACAAACAAAAATAATTCAATATCCACTATTTGCTGGTCTCCTTTGATGTTTTGTTCCAACCTAACAACTTACAGAACTTAAGCCCTAACAAGAGTAAAAGCACATCTTCACAATTGTGTGTCTGGAACACTGCCTGGTAATACACAGTGAGGATGAACAAGGTTTCACATCATTACTATCTGTGTACACCATGAAGTAGGAATTATTTGGAGAAAACATCTTTCCATTAATTAATTTTTATTCACAGTAAAAGCAAGTAACTTTTGTCTGTGTGCAGGTATTAAGGGCAAAAAATAAATAAACTGGGAAAGGAAGGCGTTATTTGCCTGAGTTTTCCAAGTGCTACTCTAAAGTATGCACACAACCCAAAACTGCATTCTCACAAAAGATTATGGAGTTTCAGTATTTAAAGATACACAGAATCTCAGCCTATCTCAAAATGAAACATTTTTTTGTAAATCCAAAGACTTTCTAAGGCCTTTCCTCTTGAGAAACATTTGTGTTTCTTGGCGACAATGTGCACAGAGTGTTCTGACTGGAATTTTCCAGCACTAACCTTTGCCCCCTGATGACACACAGGCTGAGCCAGCTATACATCATTTGCGTTATCATGTCTCACATACTTGCCCTGTCTCATTGTTCTGTCACAAGCACAAAATCCGCATGCCTGTAATTTTGGATGGATTTGTCTAGCATACAAACACCAAAACACATGTTTACCCAAAACCCCTCCAATTCATAAATGCAGTATGCTTAGAAGCTAGGTTTAAAGAATGGTCTCTGGACTTTGGGTGTCAGGTTTTAATCCAACATTACTATAGTCACAAGGTAGAATGTGTGATTTGCCTCCCTCTTGTGCACCTCATGCACAAAAGTTCAATTTGTCATTAAAGCAGATGCAAATGTAACTTGTCCACACAGGTCCCCTGTGGAGTTACAGAATTATCTACTCTTGTGGAGCAGACAGTCATTTTCAAAGACAGCCTCATCTAAAGGCTATGAAAATCAGTGGTGGCATGTAATGGATTTGAAATGATTTTGGATCATGACCTTTAAGAAAATATGTCTATTCTAAAAGTGGAAGGGAGGAAGGGAGAAGCAGAGAGGCTGTTGTGTGCCTTTGTTCATTTTGTAACTCTCATATTTATACTGCTGTGAACAAATATTCTGATGTCTCAAGCTGGCAATGAAAAAGAAACATTTTTCCCTGTAAATAAAAATTGGTCCCTCTTTCTTGCTGCAGGAAATGAATTTTATTTGTATGTTGTCAGCACAATTTGGACAGTGTTAAAAAAAACCCTCAGCAGACTGCCTCAGTGAACATGGCATCCATATACTGCCAAAAAGTTACATACTTCTGCAGTAATTAAGGTACTTAATATTTAGCATGTATATGTTCCAAACCTTTCTCTCAGCTCAGCTTTCTCCAGCAATTCCTCAGTGTATTGCAGATACTAACAACAAAGAAGCTACTGCACTGATTTAATGCTCTGACTCCTGGCTACCATATAATATACCATACAATAGACAGATTTCTCTATATGTTGTTTTAGAGTTTTTCATATCAACTGCCTAAAAAAATGTCTAAGCTTTCTCCTTTCAGGGTTCTGAGGTCTTGAATATATGTCTGACTCAGAGACTTCAGGGGGAATTTGAGCTGCCCAGAACTTGTGGAAATCAAGATATCTTTCACTTTTCAGTCTAATTCATTAGGTAAGCAACTGAAACCAAACTCTGCACTTTACTGCATCCCTACCCCTGCCCAAAGCCAGCGGTGCAATAAGAGCCTTACCTGCCACTCCTTGATCTGTTAGTGCGCTGGCTACAGGTTTAATATTTATGTCCTCATGGAAATGTTGAAATCCGTATGTTATATGAGTTAGAGGGGCAGCTACATGTCCTTATTCCAACTACTTGATTTTAGCTGGAAGAATCTGAAAAGAAACCATAATAAGGATTCTGAGTTAGGTCAACAACTGTTTGGACAGAGAAGGCATGAAATTGCGCACACCATTTTCTTAACATTTAGGTCTTTGCCTCTATGCTGCTCAATGAACTTTACTCTTACGTTCAAAGTGTCATTATAATGCCATTATCACTAAAGCAGAATACTTTTTCATAACAGGAGAATGATTTAGGAACTAAATAGCTTGACATAGTGTCATATTTTAACCTAACACCTTCTGAAGATGCAAATGTACTCCAGACACTCATTTTTCCAAGAAACTAGACAAAAAGTGACAGCAAAGATATTTAAAGAGAAATGAACTCAACTGAAAAAAGCATTAAAATACAGTGAAGGTAAATGTAATTGTTTTTAAACCCAATGTTTTCTTAAGATAAATTCAACATTGGACAAGCTCTTTAAAAATCAATTTGCACTTCCTTCCTCTGTAAAGATTTATCCCAGAGAAAAAAAATCCATTAGTATTAAAGTGCTTAAAAACTTGGCAGACTATCTCCAAAGGCATCAATTTCTAGTGCTAATTAACACTAATTATTCACTCAGCAGTTGTAAGTTGTATTCAGTCCCTGAGGGTGGAAGAGAGATTTGTCTCTCTCCAGCGTAGCATGTTTTGTATATTTGCTTCAAGAGACTTTCACATTCAGACATCAAAATAGTGTGGACTTAGAGAACTGCAGAACTGCCCTGTCTGTTACCAAGAGTGGATCAAGAATTTCTCATGTGTTATAAAGAGTCTGTATTGTCCCTCAACATCCTGCAACTGGCACGAAAGGTTTTATCTATCCCCTTTCTCTGCCATGTGGTAGAGATTGGACCCCACACATTCTTTCAGTGTCTTAGTGGATTTAATTTAGCAGTTTACTGATTGCTCAGGCTTGAAGGTCTAGGGTCCAACCTGGCTGTTAAACAGCTTTGCATAACTGACTCAGAGCTTATTGTTCATGACCACAGTTACCAGAGAAGCCATCACATCCTCAATCTTCAGTGCTTAGATTTGGACTCCTACCAGTCCTTCCTCCAACCCCTTGAAACTCATGCCTTCAAGCACTATGAGCAGCTGATAGACTTGGACACTGCTACTGCACTGCAACACCTAGAGGTGATTCAACTCACTTTCCCCAAAGGTGAGTCAAGATGAAAACTGGAAAGAAGAACTTTTTAGGGAATTAAATGTTTCTAGGGATGTTTATTTAGAAACAGCAAATTATTTCATTTTCTTAATTTCAACTCAGAGCAATTAAATTAGTGCTCTCTAATTTAAAGGTTTGTCTTTCTGATGCAAAATTAAACTTAAAAGGACCTTTTACTTTTCCCTCCTTCTACAAATAGTGACCGTAAATGAATCCCTGTGTTCTGGGAAAAAAATATGGGGAAAGAGGGGTTGAATGTCAGAATTTCCCAGCTTGCCTTTTAAAATACCTTTCTTATGCCTGTATTTTGTTACATAGCCAAGCAGCAAGATTAAAGCTTCCTGATGCAAGAAGGAAAGAGAATGGGGCTGATTCAAGACTAGAAAAACTGCTGAGGAAAATATTAATGCAGCATGACCCCCCCTCTGCCCAAGAAAAAAAGATAGATGTATGTGAAAGTAGCAATAAAGGGTCAGTAATAAAAGAAATATATCACTTGTAGAATTGACTAGGCTTTACTTGAGATTTATAATCCATTCTAACTGTAGTAATTTGTGACTCCTGGAGACAGACTGCCTATTACACATGATATTTTTGTAGGGCACCACCCAGGAATAAAATACCTGAAACGTGCGAACTATCTTGCTCTTCACTTGAGCTTTTTTAAATAATACTCTTTGTATCAGAATTTTTTATTTAATGCCATTTACTACCACTCAGAAGGTGACAAAAGCAGACAGAAGGAGTTAAGTGACTTGACCCAAAATTATACAGGGAGTCAGCAAGATAATTTGCCTGAATCCCTAAGTCCTAATTTCTACCCTTAACCTTGTATATCACAGCTTCTGGCTGTCTCTATAACTATCTTTGATCTACAGATCTGTCCAGCCCTATCTTGTATATCACAGAACACACTACTCTTTGTCTCTGAGGCACTCAGGAGAGTTAGGTGCTTTTCAAAATCTTGGGGTTTTTTCAATAGTTGATTCAGACAGCCCATCATAGCTTATACTGCAAGGTCACAGCACATGGAGATACTGCACTGTAAACTCTGAAGAGGTTAATGGTAGTAGCATGGCAGGAGTTCCATTATCCACAGGATTAACAGAGCTGTGCTTGGAGATCTCCAGGATTCAAATCTGCAGAAGGTGCTTTGCAAGAACTTTTATGCAGCTGTCTGTTGTCAAGGTTGTGATTTCATGACATAATGAATCAAAGCCTCAGAAGATATAAATTGCTAGCGTACCAGTGAGCTGGGCTGATTTACAGCTGCAGAAATTGGATCCAGTGGTTATAGTGGAAGTATTTGAAGAGCATGGAACCTGTTGACATGATTAAAGGTACATATAACACCTGAGCATGTGGCAGGTTTATTAGCTTAGGCTCAGCGTTATGTTAACACAGCAACAACTTTGGGTAGGCTCAGACCAAGGCAGAGCAAGCTTAAGTGTTCTTCCAAAAGAGGTCAAAGTTTTGGCTCTACAATATAGTTCACTGCTTATACATAGGTTTAAGTAGTCACACAGTCTGACTTTAATAAGAAGAAATAAAATGTAGGTGAAAGAGCAGGGAAACTTGAGAGTTTCCAGTAAATGCCAAAATTTAATTCGTCAATGTAATGTTGTCCTGTAGAAACATAAGTGCTCACAATGAAACCATTGCCTTCATGTGGAATTTGTGAAGGAAGGGTTTAAAGGATCTGATACCTGAGTTTAATGCAATTTGGGGCAGCTGTTGGTTTTTTTATCTTCCCCTCTTTGCATCTCAGTTGTTCGACCAGATTTTTTAGAATAATCCTTGGTTTTCTCTTCCTCTTGGCTCAAAAGTAAGTGTGTCTTGCCTCGTTACAGAGTAATTAGAATGTTCTATTAATCATTTCATTAGTAGAAAAGGACCATAAGTGACTCTTGAGGGTTTTGAAAGTCCTTATTGAAAGCAGGAAAGGTAGAATAACAATCCCCAATGAATATAACTTCTTTTTCCGCTTTCTGTGGGACTATTATTTAATTAAAGAACCCTGTACTTATGGTTCTGGTCACTGTGAATAAATTAAGGTGATTAAATTCAAAGCATTACACTAGTTGAATTGACAGTTCCACTCTATCAAACTGAAAGCAGAAATCTGCTGAGAATTGAAATCAGTAACAGGAAGTTGTTCCTTTATTGTGTTTGCAGACCCCTTTAGCAACATTTTATTTTAATAGGACCTTCATTCTTAGAAAGCCAGACATCTGCATACTGTTCCTGCCCAACAAATGCAGCTTTAATGAATAAATAATAATTTAAGAAATTATTAATTTGATTATTTTAAAAGTTGTTTGGTTTTTTTGTTTGGGTTTTTTTTTTTAAGTAGCTGCTTCCTTGCACAGTGATGTCTCCCACTGTATTGAGCAATCTAAAGAATTTCATAAAAGATAAAATGTATAAAAGCAGTGAAATCATATACAACCTCTAAGGACCTAGGTGACAAAGATACAGTTTAACTCAGTGGTTAGGGCTGATACTGACATGACATGCAATTATATAAAACTTCTTGAGGACCCAACTAAAATTTATCTTAATCTCTTGCAAGAGTTGTAGGAGATCATATATTTGAGATCTACAGATTTCTGGCTATTTCTGTACTAGGGGATTAAGAATGGGCTCATGAAAAGACAAGCATAGGAAACTGGCCTGCAGCAATTCAGCTTTGTGGCAGCCTATTAGTCTGGCTGCAGCTTGGTCATAAAGTGCATGCATTGTGCTAGTCCATGTGTTGTGTGCAAACAATATGGATGTCAGATGAGTCTGGACTTAAAAATAGGTTCAAAATTGGTCTATTTGAAACAAATAATGTTGACACACACAAAGATGGATGTACTGATGTTTTTTATAGCAGCTGAGGAAACAATCTTGTGTATTCAACTTGTACATTGAACTTTGCCAGGACAACTACCATTGTAAACACCTAAATTCCCCCAAAATAAGCATTTTTGTGATTCACAGAAAAGATGCTCAAATATTTAATGAAGCATGACAGGGAGCTTACAAAAAAAACCAAGAGAAATTCAAAGCAATGAATTCATGTTTTTGAACAAAATCCAGAGTAAGTTTAATAAGAAATAATTTGGTTAATCTGGATCTGCGTAAAAATGTCAATTCATCCAAATGGATGCAGGTCCTGTTCTTAAAGCCTACTGAAACACAATTGAAAGACTTCAATTGACTTCACCAGGCTTAAATGTTTGTCCCTAAATCCACAAATAATCCACAGTTGCAAAACAGTTGGATAGCAAAAACATGAATGGAACTCTCAAATTCTGTTTCATGTTCCATTGTGTCTTGCTTCATATCAACAACAGCTGACTATTGGGAGCATTTCTATTGAAATATGCATAAAGAGATAGGGATGAGTCTGAGATCAACAATGAACTCTAATGTGAAAGAAAGGTTGTTAGTAAAGGCCAGCAACCAGTAAAAACAGATCTTTAGAATATCTTTCAGTAAAGCTGACTCCAAACCATTCTCCTTCATTTTTATTACATTTCATGAACAAATAGCAACAAACGGCTCATTTTAGCTCTGTGGCAAGTGAAAGAAATTAACTATTTTTTTCCTTGGCTATAAAATATTTCAGGAGCATATTTATGAACAAGAAAACAGTCTATCTTCAGGGAGAAAAGTGGTTTCATGAAGATTATAGTGAAGAAGACGTCAAACATGAATCCAAGGTAAACGTCTTTATCCGTTATGGGGACTGGTTCATGCCATCAGTCTGAAAGAGGACACCCTTTGCCATTGCCAATCTACTACTCATTAGATATCAAGCAGCTGCTGGTGCTGGCAGCAAACAGATGAGAATGAGAATCTGATATTTGGCTTATCTGAGCTCATCCATATTAATATCTTGTTTCCACAGAGCAAAATTTAGGTGCTCCTTGAAAATGCCCAGGGTGTTATCACCTCCTAAACCTTGCCAGGTAGTTTGCTCCAAACATTTATTACTTTCAGATAGAAAAGATGCTCCCCTGTGTCTTTATTTCAATTTAAATTCCATTTCTGCTCTTTTGTCAAATTTTCTGCATTGAGTTATGAATAATACTGACATTAGCTCTACCATTAGAGTTTGAGCTATTTAATTAGATTCCCTCATTCAACTTTTTTTCTGAGGTTAATGTTTTAAACTAGTCCTTATAACTCATTCTTTTAAAGCTGAAGGCAACGTCAGTGCTTTACTGTCATGTTCTTTTTATAAGTGCCATAATATTCTTTCCAATGTACTGACTGGAACTGCCTCCTTCATCTGAGGGTTGCCCACCCATTGCGCAGTGAGTGTCACACACACTATAGAATTTCCACCATTATTAGGCCAAGTGTTTGATTTGCTTCTTTATTTGTCTCACTTTGTATATCCATACTATAATATATCCTCATTTCTGCATGCCTAAAAGCCATCCCTGATTTCATAGATTTCTGAACTTATTTTGTATTTCTCTCCAAATCCACGGTAGTATTACAGCATGCAAAATTGTAACTCTTAGATTTGTTTTGTTCCTTTTCCCATCTTTTCTGTCTCTCCTATATGTAAACACGCACCTTAAAAATCCCCATCTATGAGCAGTGCCAGGAACTACCACAGTGTTTCTGCCTCTTTTAAACTAGTTAGAACCAGCTGTAGTTTGAGAAGTACCAATAAAGATGCTCCTTATGTACATATCACTAAGTACTCTTCAGGAGTCTTGTGAAGGACCCAGTTACAAGTTCACCTTCCAAATGTGCACATATTGTTGCTGCCATCTGGCAGAGAAACTTAGGCTAGGCATTGAAGTACTAAGGGCTAAGAAAGAGTAATATCTGAGAGTGTGACTCGCCATTTGTGAGTTCTCAGCTTTACCCACTTGAAAATAGTGCATCTGCAAAAATACGAGTCTTACTTGCTGTATCTGCTGTGTCAATACCAAGTATCTATTCATTGTTGCCATTGTTTCTGTCTTTATTCCTAGATGTGAATTTTTGAAGCTCATAAGACAAATCATTCCCGTCATAGGAAGCACACTCAAGGACACCTTAAGATGTAGACAGCAAGACATATTCATGTCTCAGTGTGCTGGAAGTAATGCATGAAAATCTCTTTTTATGGAGAGTAGAACCGAGTCATTTAACTAGTCTGTCCATAAGCTCTAGTAGGCAAGACATTACTCTACACTATTAACCCCCTGGTGGTTTATATCTTGGTAAGTGATGCTAAGACAAGATAATGTCCAGCCTGTAAAAGATTTGATGATAATGATTCTAAATGGTGGGTATGAAGAACTAACTCCTTAGGCTGTTTTCTAAGCTTTAAAAAGATCTGGGAGGAGGAGAGGAGGAATAGATAAACTATAATGTCCTTTGTTTTTTACAATATCAGAATCACTGAAGAGATATGGAATTAGTACACAGGAAAGGTGCCATACCAAAAATCAAATTGACATATATATTGTCTGTTTCAAAGTAACTTCTGAGGTGAAAATTAATTTTCTATTTCTATTAAGAGGATCCCTGACAGTCTGAGAGAAGGGAAAACCACAGTGTAAAATAATATGTTAAATCCTCCCAAGCAGGCATTAACAATAATGATAAGGGACAAGCCACAGTTCTTTGGCAGAAGCATGGCAGCTGAAAGCTTGGTATAACCCCTTCAATGACTGCAGCCTCCAGGATGGATGTTCAAAGTGGTGACACAAACGAGAACTGGCATGTGCAGTCCCTTTGGCAGCTTGAGGAGCCAGGTGGAAAAACAGTCTATCTGTGTCCAGCAGTCTCAATATGTAAATCCATTTGTATTCATTATAATCTAATCCTGCTTCTTACCTGCCAGGGCACACGGTAGGAAAGGAAATAAATCCATCAACGAGAAACAAAAGCTAGGATGTGATTTCTCTCTGAGGAAATGGATGGTGGGCTAAATTCCTTTTCTGTGACAGTGAATGGAACTGCAGCAACATTTCCAGAATAGTACCCACTTCTTCAATGCAAACCACAAGATATATTTATTTGGAGTAACATCCTGAGGAACAATTATGAAAAGACTGAACAGAAACAGCCTGAGATGTAATGATGGTGTTAAACAGGAAAATTACTGCAGAGGAGCTGGGTGTTTAACTCCCCTTAGCATCCGAAAAACTCTGTTCCTAAGTGTTGTTCAGTTTGGTCAAAAGCACATGTGTATGCTCCCTGCAATGCACCCTGGAAGAGGAAGACACAAGAGGAAGACTCTTTTAATGTGAGTGTGTATTCCTGTTTCACATTCTCCTTAAGCTTGGGAGGGGGGTATCCAGTGTGTACACAGTTGGGATTCACACAGCTTTTTAAGAGAAAAACATGAAGTAGGCCTGGCATTGAAGTTGCAACCATAATAAATGAAATTTATGCAGTGATTGCATGATGGAGAAAAGGAAAGCAAGTGCACCTCCTGATCAGTAAAGGCAAGGAGAGTGTCCTGGGTTCAGCAGCAGCAGTCATTTTCCTCCTTGGTAGCTGGTGCAGCGCTGTGTTTTTGACTTTCAGCCTGGGAACAGCGCTGATGACAGCAGTGTTTTCAGTTACTGCTTGGTAATGTTTTGGTCTGGCCAAGGACTTTCTGAGTCTCATGCTATGC